>JAFFST010050783.1:588-12888 GCA_022414735.1 Noturus placidus | reverse complement strand
CCGGTTTCCTCCCCCAGTCCAAAGACATGCATGGTAGGCTGATTGGCCTGTCTAGTGTTCGTAGTGTATGAATGGGTGTATGATTGGGTATGTGAATGTGTATGTGATTGTGCCCTGCGATAGACTGGCACCCCATCCAGGGTGTACCCCGCCTTGTGCCCGATGACTCCTGGGATAGGCTTCAGGTTCCCGGTGACTCTGAATAAGTGGTAGAGGATGGATGAATGGATAATAATCATAATCAAATAATTATGATTTATAAAAATGGTTTATTTAATAATTTTATTCTATATGCTGTTTTGTTTGTTATTTTTGTAATAAAATTATTTTAAAAAGCTATAATGAGGCACACAATTTAGCTTTAATATTCAGCATAGAACATCATACGATGTATAAAATCTAGAATTTATTTTATTATTTTTGATAGTTTTATGTAATTTGTTATTTTCTTAGACTTCGTAAACAAACTCGAGTACTAAATCTAGAAATGGTGATGGGATGAAATTCTGTTTCATTAACTTAAACTGAATTTCACTCTATAAATAAACGAGATTCTTTCAGGATGTTGTACGTCATTTGGGGGATATTTAATTTTGGACCCAGCTGTATTCAAGACCTGTATTCATTTACTGATAGGTTGAATATCTGTTTACCCCACATGAATTGCTTTATTACAACAAAGAGGATAGAATTGTTTAGGAAACAAACCAACAACTGTCCAGCATAAAGCCGTTATTTTAACACAAATTTCTTTTTTTTTCCACCATTCTGAAATGATTTTTCACCTTTAACCAATATATACATGTAGAAAATAATTTCACATTGACAAAATATTTTATGTGCATTTATTCACAATAAGTAACATTCAAGTTCACTAAGACACACACAGATTGACAGTGTCCCATTAGAGAAGAATAAACCCAACACAAAATAATATAAACATTTAAAAAAATAAACAAAACATTTCATTTCATTCGTTCGGTTAAATTCACTATACAGAGCAGTGATGATGATGATGATGATGATGATCACAAAATTCACAAAAAACTCATTAATATACCTGTGTTCAGTGAGCATGGAGAAAATTCTGCTAATAAGCTTTACAATTTTTCATTATTAGTGTTTGAAGAAAGTGACGATGTGATCAGAGGCGTGTATGATTAGACGTGGGTATGTATACAAGACTTAATTGGATGACACTCCCCTTGGATTGAGCGAAATTTATATTCAGTCAATGATTAAGCACAACAGGGAAGTAGGAATGTACGCGGATAACATTTAATTTATGCACTGCCCCCTGCAGGCAACATGGCCTCACAGCACCGTCAGCACAGAGCGCAATTCCTGATCCAGCTGGGTCCACGCGTCACTGTGCCATGACTGCAGCCTGCTCACTGAGGAACTCCTCCAGCACTCGGATGATGCTGCAGGCTTCGGAAAGGCCGCTGTGTTCGGCTCGAGCGTTCTGCAGCAGCACGTCTCTGTTTCCGCAGCTCTGCAGGAAGAGGCAGCAGCGGAACAGAGCGTAGTGGCTCATTTCTGCCTGACGGATAAAGCGCTTCAGGTTGTTCATGTCCTGGATGGCCTGTTTTTTTGTTTGTTTGTTTTTTTAAACACACACATACACACACACACACACACACACACACACACACACACACACACACACACACACACACACATAAAACATTTAGATCAGCAGAAGTCACATAATGTAAGTCAATCCAGAGACCAGACCATATTTTACTTCACAGTTCAATGGTCAGTCATTTTTTATTAATCCAGGCGAACAGCAACTGGTGTTTCTTTCTGGTTTTTTGTAAATTGAAACTAGTTTTAGCACCGACTGTCAGATAGACTCTGTAACTGCGCTTCCTTGTTGCTACGAGCTGTGTACACATTGCAAGATTAAAGCTAATTCCGGTATTCATATTCGGTTTCGGTCTGGAGTCGCTCATTCAAGCGACTACTCTTTGTTTTGCTAATTAAAGAGGCGTGCTCAGCTGTGAAATACAGTAGTATTTAATAATAAAGAAACGCTGAGGCGGAAGCGTCAGCGCTTGTCATGTAAAGACCTACGAGTCTACCTGTGTGAGTCCACCGAGCAAGGACACAGACAAGACACCACTCATGCTGCTATGTATACTTTCTTTTTCTCCCCTTTATTCCTCTTGCTGTTTACACAGGTACTAACACTAAAATGTGTCATCAGTTTATCCCTGTTATTTGCCACAGGTGCAGACTGCGGCACACTCCCAGAAAAGTACGTAACTTGGACAATGTACACTCTCTGAATGTGGCCTCTGCAGATTCCCTCTCATTCTCTATAGGACTTTGGAACTGCCAATTTGCAGATTTCATTCCTTTCTTTGCAACCCACTCCAACCTCAGTGTGCTGGCTCTGACTGAGACCTGGATCCATACTGAGAACACTGCCACACCCGCTGCCCTAGCCTCCAACTTCATCTTCTCCCATACCTCACGTCCCAACAGACGAGGGTCTCCTCTCCAAAACATGGAAATTTACCTGTCTTTCTCCCACTTGCTCATACACTTCCTTTGAATTCCATGCTGTTACATTCTCTGACCCTTCAAAAATACACTTTCTTGTTGTTTTATCGTCCTCCAGGTCAACTTGGGAAGTTCATCAATTAATTTGACACGCTACTGTCCACCATCCCAGATGATGGAACTCCTCTTCTGGTCCTTGGTGACTTCAACATTCATCTAGACAATCCACATGCAGCTGACTTTTTTGCTCTCCTTCACACACTTGACCTCAAGCAATCTTCTCTCCCTTCCACCCCCTCACATTTCTCCTCCGTTGTCACAACCTTACTTCCCTCTTATAGCCACCTCTCCTCACTTGACTTAAACATCGCAACTGACATGCTATGTAACACCCTAACATCTTCTCTTGACCACATCTGTCCTCTAACCTCCAGACCTGCTCGCACATCACCCTCTAGCCCCTGGATCTCAGATGCTCTGCGTAACAACCGGGCCAATCTAAGAGCATCTGAAAGGAAATGGCATAAATCGAACAAACCAACTGACGTAACCAATTACCAAACACTTCTCTCCTCTTTTTACAATAGCATCTCCATTGTTAAAGCCACATACTACCAAGAGAAGATTGGTAGTTCTCCCAACACCCGCACTCTCTTCAAAACCTTTTCTTCTCTTCTCTGTCCCCCCCTCCCCCTACCTCTACCTCTCTCACAGCAGATGACTTTGCCACTTTCTTTTCCAACAAGGTCACATCAATCAGTAACCAGTTCTCAACCCCAGACATGCATAGACCGGTTCCTCCTCCATGTAACTCCCAACTGACTTCCTTCTCTAGTCTCTCAGAGACTGATATCTCTGAACTCCTCCTCTCTAGCCGTCCCACAACCTGTCCTCTTGACCCTATCCCTTCTCACCTTCTTCAGTCCATCTCTCTCACACGATTACCTCCACTCACACAAATCTTTAACACATCCCTCTCTACTGGCACATACCCTACCTCATTTAAGCAGGCCCGGGTTACCCCACTGCTTAAAATACCATCACTTAACCCTGCTGTGGTTGAAAACTACAGACCTCTTTCCCTCCTCCCTTTTCTTTTCAAAACTATTGAAAGAGCCATTTTTAATCAACTCTACAATTTTCTCACAGGTCCCTTTCCAGAACCTCCAAACTAACTGTTCCTCAGTGGTGGAATGAACTTCCAACCTCTATATGGACCGCAGGATATCTCACCATCTTCAAAAAACAGCTAAAGACCCATCTCTTCCATGAACACCTAACCAGTTCATAAAAAAATGTAAATAAAATAAATAAATTGCACTTACACCTCTACTCTGCACACTTTGCTTCTTCTGGAAATCAATTAATAGATGTTGTATGGTAGCACTACTTGTATTGTTCTCTGCTTGATATATCGCTTTGCTTGTATTTTTTCATTTGTAAGTTGCTTTGGATAAAAGTATCTGCTAAATGAATAAATGGCAATGTAAATTTAAACAAATACAGCACTATCAACACTATCCTCTAGTGGTGGAACAGTGTCATTACATGTAAATCTATTGCCAGAGATTTTTATTTTCTGTGTATTTTTATTTTGTTTATTCTTGATTTTTTGCTTCTGATCGTAGATGTGTGTCAATATAATGTAAACTGCTGTACGTTATATAAGTGCGAAAGTTTGTAAGCCCTTAGAACAAATTTTAGTAAGGCAGATTCATTTGTGCTAGCAGTCAAATTTGTGAGGGTTAAGTGATTATTTGTGCGCTGACATTAGTTTTTGGTAGATAACTTGTAAAATCGTAGTAAATTTTTTGTCATTCGATCAGAAACCATGGGGGATGCATACAACGTCATGAAAAGTATTTGTGTATTTGAAACTGACTGACATGTGCCTTCCCATCATACTAAAATCAGGAAACTGTAAATCTTCATTTTTGTCATTACACATAATCTCTCTTCACCATGTCTGGTTTCTATCCTGTGTAAAGATTTCTCAATTGTTCGATGAAGTAATGCTATGCAAACACACACACACACACACACACACACACACACACACACACACACACACACACACACACACCTTCAGCTTGAAGTTCTCCAGGATCTGGCGCAGGAGGAACGGGTTAAAACGCTCAGCTGCATTCACAAACGCCTGGATCCACTCATCACAGAACCGGTTAGTCACTGAAAACCAAACAAACTTTTATAACTCACACATGCATGCACCATCACGCGTAAAGTATGAACACGCAAGTATTTTTTGTATTGTTTTTTTTTCTTGTGTGCAAGAGCATGTGTACATTTAAACTAGGGATGCACCGAATGTTCTGCAACTGAAATTATTCGGCCGAAAAAAGCAAAAAAGCACTTTTTGGTGTTCGACAGAATAAATGAAAAGGCAGAATAAATTTGACCGAACAATGACGTGTTTGATAAATAGCCTAGCAACCAGAGAGAGACGCGCGAATTTCACGACCTCCACTTCCGGCAGTGCGCTCGGAGAGATGTGGAGGCATGCGCATGCACAAGCTACGTGCACGAGCGCATGCTCTTCGGATGTTGACAACCACGTGCGTTTGTTTTGTTTCTGTTCTGGAGTATTCTGACATGTCGCGAGTCATAAGGACTAGAGTAGGGAAGCAGGTAAAGACGTATTTATTTAAGAGCAGGCAGACAAATCCAAATCATAATCCAAAAAACGTAGTCAAGACAGGCAAAGGGTCGGCCGATCGGCAAACAGACATAAAAATAATAATTAACTAATCTATAGTTTAAACTACTAAAATTATCAAGGAACATAACATTAACAACGTATCAAATTATACTGTATATATTATAATACTCCCGAGGTATACAGGGACGCGAGCAGTACATATCCCCAATATAATCAGACGTACAGAACCGAATAGAACCATTTTTTGCACTCGTCAATGAATTGTTAATGCACTTTTGTGTTGTAAGCTAAAGAGTGTTACATTCTTTCAGCAGTCAGTTATAAGACTAACATCGGCTATTCAAGGGGGGCTGAAACATGACCACATCAAAATATTTTTATTTTACTCATTTATTTATTTAAAGTTATATTGTGCCTTTGTTGGTAACCTATGCCTGCTGGAATAAAAAAAATGCTCAGTGTTAAATATTTTGAAATTGTAGTTTTTGTAATTGATTTTTTTTCTTTGAAAAGCAAGACAATAGTGAAAAGCACATTTTGACTATTTAATATATGTAATGGCAAAAAAAATGGACTTCGGCCAAGTTTTTCATTATATTCGGTTACAGCTTCGGCCAAGAAATTTCATTTCAGTGCATTAATAATTTAAACCTATAATACTGCTAACATACTACATATATAGTATATTTAATAGTACACAGTTTAATTAAAGTGTAATTACAGGTAAACACATTTTTGTACATGTGTAAGTTTTGTCATCTGAACAGTTTGTTTTTATATCATATAATTACTTTACTGCGGTTTATGTTCTTATCATGCTAAAACATTTTTTAATAAAACTTGTAATTATACTTATGTATACTTGTTTAATAATGTATTGTTTACATTGTGCTCTTTACAGAGTGCCTATTAACATTAAATCAGATCTGAACAGTCTTAAATAACCAAGCAATGGCGTGGCGTAACCATGGTATAGACATTGGGGAGTCCAAGCCCAGTATCAAAGTTTGATACTGAAAATTCGCCCATAGAAAATAGTTTTTGAATTACAGTTAACGTTGGAATTAACGTAATTTCTGGGTGATAGAAGTTCCCACAACAATGGGGAAATTATGGGGTGCTGTGGACATGCTGTGGGCAGATGTATTCTCTGCCCCATAACCTACCACACCAAGTAGAGGCAAGCTAAGATGTGTGCAGGCAAACCACATACGCTAACATTTAAACATCCAATCATGACTTTTAAACAAACTCAAAAAGGATGGCTACCTATGAAACTAAATTCAACACTATATATGTTGTAAATACATTTTCCCCACGGATGCTTCCAAGAAAAGGTGTGCAAAGGGTAAAACATTTTAGGAAATTTTCTAAGAATGTAATACAAAGATGTAGAATCTTTACAGACACATGCGAGCAGGCTACTTCCGAGTCACCTCTTACAAAGTAGTGAAAACGATATCAACATAACAAATGGTTAATTTACTAAAATATTTTTCTATTTCAACAAGACCCACTAGATGGTGCTAAAATGCAAGAAATCGCACCTGCCAAATAGAATTATGCATTTTCCAGAAGGAGCAAATAGAATAACTTCTAATGGGTACAAATTACATATCCAAAATATGTTTATGTAAACGATGTGACTACAACAACCAATGCTGTACTTGAAAATATGACAGATTGTTCCTTTATCATAGAAAAAAAAAAATCGCAATAGACTTCCAATAGATGTCCAACTTTATATTTGTTATTTATATATTTTTATTTGTCTTAAAGTAAGTCTATGCATTTAAACTTAAAAGTGTAATGTGAATGAAAGACTTTGACAGACTACAATGGTAAAAGCAAAGTTATGAATAACCTTGTTGTAAATTAAATTATGTGAGTGTTAAATGAGTGTTGGCATCAGTGCCTCTCTTGGTTGCAAGTTGTTGTCAATGAAACACAGACAGAAGGACTACTGCTCAACTCCCATCAATTATAAAGGAATACTGAACCACTGGCAACGACTGAGCTCGTTTGTAATTTCACATATAATTGTGTTACTGACAATTTTAAGTAACTCATTTAGAATGTTTGGGCTAGTGAAATTATTGTGCCACTGAAGCCAGCTTATAAGATCTTCATCACTCGCTGCCTTGTACTTAATCACCTGATGGAAGTTTCCCTCTTTGTTGTCATGCCCCCTGAAAGCATTACCCTGTCTTGTCAAGCACATCATCCCACCCACAATATTTAAGAGACTATTTCTGGCCACATGCTGCTGCTTTTGTAACTGAGACGAAAGTTGAGTACTGACCTGCAGTTTGCGGTGCAAATATATTGTTATCACCCTTGGATGACAATCACTGTCTTCATATTGAGAAACTTTTGAGTGCTTTTTTCCAGTTGCTAAATCCAATTTTAATAAAAGCATCAGCCTTACAGGCAAAAGATTTCTGAGCTCCAAAATATTTGGTACAGTAAAAACACAGCACGCCCTTCAACAAGGGGCTGTAATGAAGCCATGTATACTGTCTAAACCAACTTTGCTGAAATCTGAGTGTCTTTTCTTGTTAGGTACTGAGTCTCAATGAAGCAGGTATTGGGCTGGTGTGGGTAGGTACCAAGCTCCTCTAAGCATTGATCTAAACCACTGCTCTCTCTATCTGTTTCTGTGCCTAAATCCCTGTGAGTATCCTGAAATAAACAGAATATGTAGAGTTGAAATAACTGCATCTTATCACCAATGAGTCAGTGATTGCAGTTAAATGGACTGCAGTATGCTGACCTTAAGATTCAAATAAAAGTTCATAAAACTACAGTAATCCATACACAAGATGGTTAATAAAAGACACAAGATGCCCGTAGTGCCTTTACTAAGATAACTATTAAGCTTTTTAGCTATGTGCTCTACTAAACTGCATCACTGCCCACAGCACAATTTCTCACCTGACCATCTGCATGTCCACTGCATTCAGCCTGCCTCTCCCTCTCACTGTCTTGCTGCTCTGCTAGCTGCATTGTGACCAGATACCATTATTTTCCCAGAAAAGCAATACTTGACTTAGATGACCATTTTAATTTTATAAACTGAATATTCTGTTTGTGTAACTGGTGTCATTTATTATGTTAATGTCATCATGCTGTTTACCTTGCTATGTAATAAGTGTACAAAGTGTACAATAATATATAGTGGTAACCTGAAACGTAAGCTATGTAAAGGGTATTGGACTTTTCTTTTCTTAATTCTAAAGACAAACCTCCATAACTAGTTCTGAATGGAGAACTACAATATGGCCTCAGACGTTAGTTCCATATGTCTCGTTGCCAAGCTAGCACATCTCAGCATTATGCTGAGAATTATATTTGTAAAATCACTTAGTTGTCCTTAACCCAAATGTAGTGTAAAGGAACGAAATGCTGTGCAACTCTCCTCACTTTCACTCGCATTTATAAACAGTCTGTCACAACGTGAGGGTTCTCAATGAACTCGGCGGGAGGATATGCAAGTGAATGTAACATTAATGGTCAAAAACTGGAGCTGACGTTAGCCTAGCCTACTTTGTGGGTGTGCAAATATCAACAGTTAATTGACGTTCATAAGAACAAACCAAGCCATGGTATGATGTCTTCTATACCAAGATAACGTTACCTACTATTTAGGGATCTAGTTACTTACTGTCAGAAAAAAGCTCATATGTTCTGCTGCACTTTTCTACGCTTGGCTGCTGTCTCCATTTCTTACAGACGGAGCTGCTAAAATAGATCAACGAACACCTATTTTCCATAACAAATGGAAATATATTAAAAAGGAACAGACATAAATAGATAGAATAGATGAAGAAAAGACAGATCCATTTGCAGGGTTCATTAAATGGGGACATATAAAAAATATTCTGTACTGCATGTTGGGGGGACAGATTGGTATTTCCTCAACATTGGGTGGGACACGACCCCTCCAAAGAATGCGTGGTTATGCTCATGTAACCGAATAATCAAGTGCAACAGTTTCTACACCCTTATGACAAAATTAGGAGGGCAAATTAGGAAGTGCATTTATAGCGAGAACAAAAAGCATCACATTGAGAAGGTTAAATGGTGGAGGTGGAATTTGCACTCAATTTGATTGTAGATTAAAAAAAAATAATAATAAATAAGAAGTTAAATGGTAATTTGATCATCCAACAACTGCAGTTGATGCACTTTGGTGTCAAGATCAAAGATAATTTTTATGTAAATTAAATTCAGTTTCAGATCTCACATCGCTTCATTATAGACCTTATCATTCCATTTCTGATTCAGAACGCTAACCTGCATTGGTGAACATTGTCTCTCCGCCGGAGCAATCGATAAGCAGGTCTGAGTGCGAGGCCTCAGAAATGGCTTTACACTGCGAAGTAGTGTTCGGTTCCTCCTGCACCAGACCCTGAAGACTCGCCGCTTTAATGAACCTGAGAAAGAAATAAAAACACCCCCATACGTCATGCTCTATAATCAAACAAATATCTGTACAACATAAACATAAACACACACACACAACCCTGCTACATGTGGTTACAGGAAATCGAGAGGGACATAAGCAAATAGAAGCAATCTGAATGTTGGGTCGTTTAACATCAGGGTTTGGGTGTATTTAGGACAAATAAATGCACCTCGCCACATCCATCTTGGTCCTCTCGTCTCCTCCAGTCACCTCCACATGAATGTGACTCAGCGCCTGCAGAAATTAGAGAACTGTTTACAACAGAGACAGTAAAAAGTACAGATTTATTGCTGGATTTAAAGGTGGAGATTTTGCATCCCTCATGTGGACCCACAATGCACTGCACCATTCTACTAGGTTGTAATATTAATACAGCCACATCAATATGCCTGACCGTCCCAGTGAACGAGATTTGGTTTGTGTGCCTGTCAGACACAACAAAAAAGGTTAAGAAGGTGTGGCCTGTGTGTCTTTCATTCTCATTGAAGGAAGCCCCTGTACTTGTACAGCATCTAAACATTTTTTCTTCTCTTACTTCATGTGTGTATCTTATATTTAAATTTATCTCAATCAGTCATTTCTACATCTGCAGTCACAGATTTTGGCTCAAACATGAAGTTTTAAGCACTAGAGTCGTTCCTTACAGCATGAAGCAGGAAGGCAATATTGGCCTGCACCAGCTGCACCACTCGGTGGATGTGCATGACGGACTCCTCGTACCAGCGGCACAAATAAGGCCGCACCTCCGACTCCAGATTCTGCATCTAACACGTGAAGAAACAAAAAACAGTCTTAAAATACTGATATGCTGCAATTATGCTGCAAAATTATAGACCTCTATCTTACTTCAGGCGTCAGGCTGCTCTGGAGGCCCAGCACGTACTTATCCAGCTCAATTCTGAACGTTAGCGGGTTAAAGAACTTTGACATGCATGAAATTACGATAAGGAACGGATCCCTCCATGCAGCTTGTCCGTGTTCATGTGTGGATTAAGGATATAGGTTGAGGCCTTTCTCGGAGCCTCCGAGGAGACAAACAACCCAGCCGTTACCGTTCGCCTCGGGCTGTTCTGGAGATTTCTCCTGCTCCAGGAAGCAGCTATAACACCCCATTGACTGCTCAGGAAGACTGCAAAACACACATACGATTCACAGGATCAGTTAAGGAGGCATGGGTTCTGTGTCAGTCTCGGTGAAGGAGGTGTGGCTTCTGTGTCAGTCTCGGTGAAGGAGGCTGTCCCCTGAGTCAGTCTCGGTGAAGGAGGCGTGGCCACTGAGTCTGGTGTGTAGTAAGTGTCCCAGATTAATATATAAACACATGTGTGTGTTTTACCTCAGCTCCACTGTAGCGATGTTGCCCATGCCACCTAGCAGAGCTCCTTTACTCAGTCTGCGTGAGATGTAGCTCCGCAGCTCAGGCTCAGCCTCCAATGGCAGGCTGCTGTCCAATAAAGTTAGACTATAACAGAATAATTTCAGAGTATTTCACTTGCTTAGAAAACAGAATTGCATGTTGTGCAGCCCTAGTAGAGAGTTAGATGTAAAGATAGATTGAGTGCAAATGTTTGTGCCCCCCTGGTTTTTGAAATGGGGAAAAGTAACTGTTTTATCTATTTTTTACCAAAAAATGATATAAAACATGAACAGTATAATTTTATTATCTAAAAGTTCTTCAGAGGATGCAAAAGAGGTTGAAGCCATGAAGACAAAGATTGAAATTTATTTTTTACACTCAGTCATTTTTGTTACTTGTGACCATAAAGGAACATTTAACACTAAATATCTTCTTGTTACCAAATACTTTTCTTTAATTTGCACTATGGGTCGGCAAAATTTTTTACTCAACTGAGGACATAGATTACAGAACGACTTCAGAATGATGGAGAGGACGACAATAAAGCGACACACGGCATCTACCTAAAGTCCTCCTGGCTCGTGGTGGAGTCGGCTCTCCTCTGGCTCCAGGATACACTCTCCTCAGAAGATTCAGCTCTGGATAGTAGGAATATATAAATGAAGGTATTAATACAATAGAAATTAATGAACAATGATACCATTCTTGGAAGATCTGGCGACCTAAAGAACATCACTTGTTTTATAGTTCGGACATTTCTGTCATTCTTAGAGTTGGGGGAAAAACAGATCAGCCTGTAAATAGATAGAAAGATGGATGGATAGATGGAAAGATAGATAGCTAGAGAGATAGATTTCGATGTACTGGTAAATGGCGCACTTATGAGTAAGTTCCGGCTGAGCGAGAGATGGAGTGAGACGCGACTTTCGGGGCTCCTGCAATAACATTTAATATAATTATATAGGAGCTTTTTTGTGGAGTTTTTTGTGAAGTGTTGTGGAGTGTTTTGTAACACTTTAGTTTTAATTTTTGTGGTCCAAAATGCCACCAAAGGTGAAAAGTGGGAGCGGTTCATCTACTCCGCTACAGCGGCCTGCTCCGCACGCTTCATCCTCGAGTGGGAGTGATCTCGCTTCCCCAGGCGAGGGTGTTGTTATCCCCGCTCTCCCCCCTGGTTTCAAGGAGGAGCTGCTCATCTCACTCCGACACGAGATGGCGGCCATTTTTAGAACTGAGCTTCAGGCGACCTTAGGCGAAAACCTCACTTTTATTAAGACCGAGCTTCAGACC
>JAFFST010050782.1:29907-42376 GCA_022414735.1 Noturus placidus | reverse complement strand
CCCAGTCTTTTCCTGATGGTGGAGGCATGAACGCTGACCTTAACTGAGGCAAGTGAGGCCTGCAGTTCTTTTGGACGTTGTTGTGGGGTCTTTTGTGACCTCTTGGATGAGTCGTCGCTGCGCTCTTGGGGTAATTTTGGGCGGCCGGCCACTCCTGGGAAGGTTCACCACTGTTCCATGTCTTCGCCATTTGTGGATAATGGCTCTCACTGCGGTTCGCTAGATTCCCAAAGCTTTGGAAATGGCTTTATAACCATTTCCAGACTGATAGATCTCAATTACTTTCTCTCTCAATTGTTCCTGAATTTCTTTGGGTCTCGGCATGATGTGTAGCTTTTAAGGATCTTTTGGTGGACCTTACTGTGTCAAGCAGCTCCTATTTAAGTGATGCCTTGATTGTGAACAGGTGTGGCAATAATCAGGCCTGGGTGTGGCTAGAGAAATTGAACTCAGGTGTGGACAACCACAGTTATAGTAAGGGGGGCAATCAGTTTTTCACACAGGGCCATGATGGTTTGTTTTTTTTTTCACCTTTAATAATAAACACCTTCATTTACAAATTGCATTTTGTGTTTACTTGTGTTGTCCTTGACTATTGTTTAAATTGGTTTGATGTTCCGAAACACTTAAGTGTGACAAACATGCAAAGGAACAGGAAATGAGGAAGGGGGCAAACACCTTTTCACACCACTGTATATATAGACAGTATATAAAATATATTCCATAAAATCCTCGTCTTTTTCATGTAATCAGACATCAATTTACTGCTCATTATTATGTGTACTTTGTTGCATATACACTACAAAAGCAATAAAGTAAAAAGAAAATGGTGGATGGTTGAAAAAAAAATGATCTTGTATAGTTACGTAAATTTGACCTCACTTTGGATTATTTCTGTTTATGTTGTAGGACTGGACAGTCCTATTACTGTAACCAAGGATGTGAGTACACACACTCGGGCTGTGAAGCTAAAACGGCAGTCATTACAGGACAGGCTTGAGCTGTGTATTCTGGAGCTGAAGAAACTGTGTATTAGAGAGGCTGTGAGTAATGTTCAAAATACACACATGCTTCAAAAATTAATTAATTTATCAATTTGTATAACGCTTTTTACAATGGTACATTGTCTCAAAGCAGCTTTACAGAAATATCATTTTACATTTTACATTTACAAGCGACTTACTAATGAGAGCACACTCACACACCAATGGTAGCAGAGCTGCATGCAAGGTGCTAGCTTGCCATCGGGGGCAACTTAGGGTTCAGTGTCTTGCCCAAGGACACTTCGGCATGGGGTGACCCGGGCCGGGATTCGAACCGCCAACCCTACGATTAGTGGATTAGTGGTCAACCCGCTCTACCAACTGAGACACAGCCACCCTAAAAAGGCATGCTCTAGTTTGTGATCAAAACAAGCCAACTAAAATCTCTATTTACCTTGGATTTGTGTGAATGACCAAACCAAAGTGGTCATCTAAATGTGATGGCATCATTTTAGACGGCATTTTATTCCGAGTTTAATTTAAACTTTCATTTTTACATTTAAAAATACAAAAAGTTTCCTTTAACTTCAAGATAGTTATTAACTGATCTGTAAATATATTTGAACATTAGAAATGTATTTTTTTATTTTTCTAGATTTTATGAAATGTTATTTGGAGGTAGTTCAGATTTTTTATTCAACAGTGAGAAATACTTTCCTTACACAGTCACAGTTACAGTCACTTCCTGACGACTCAGTAAACATTGCTTCTTGTAAGAATACCTTTGCACCTGCATGGGCTTGTCTCTAATGACACCTCAGCCCTCTGTCACAATAAGAACTGAAGTCATTCTCTAGTGACTGTGTGTCTATTGTTTGTACTTGAACAGACACACCATTGATGTGGTTCAGCAAAGCTAACCATGTGAAGGTTACTTCCTCGGTTAAAGAGATATCAACACAAGTATTAATCTGTATGCCTCGAACAGAGCTGATCTTAGGAGGGACAGTAGGATTACCTTAGGAAGCAGGATGAAAAAGAAAATCTTCATATTAGCACATTGTGCAAGCTTACAGTGGTTGAGAACCGGACCTGACTGGACTGGCTGAAATGATTCATACAGGATAAGAAGGATCCACAGTTAAAGCCACATTTCCAATAACTCGTTAGTTTAAATACCTCTGCAAAAGTTTCGGTTACATTTCAACTATGCTCATGTGGGTGTGAAGTATGAAATTACAAGTATTAGCATGCCCTGAAATGTATTCCTGTTTGGAACTCTTTTAATTTACTCACCATTTATAATAAATGACTAGATATTCCACTTCATACAGGAGCTCACTGGACATTTGTGCTCCGACTACCCTCTGTTGCCTGGAGAGAAACTTCCACAGATTCGCAAACGTATTGGGGCTGCTTTTAAGTTGGATGAACAAAGTATTCTGCACAGACACGAGGTACAAAATGAAACCAAAGGCCATATCTTAATAAAAATAAATATAAATAAATAAAACTTATATCTTATCTTAATAAAAATTAAGACCTGCATTAAAAGAATGAAATGTATATTCTTTTAGGGGTAAAGACATATTGTAAAGTGAAACCTTGTATTTTTCTGAGAGAAACATGGTTTATGGTAATAATTAATGAATGGATCAGCTTTATTTAATTTAAATGAATTTAACTCTACTAATCATCCTTCAGGACTCGGAGCTATGCACAGTGGAAGCTAAGCTGGCCCTGCAGCATCAGATCTACGCAGCAGCACATAGGCTGTGCCGTGAGGAGCACCTGAGCAAGGCAGTAAAGAAAAGTAGAGTGCAGCAGTGCAAGCGTGAGGAGCAGAAACTTAAGGAGCTCCAAGATTCCGTATTCCAACTACATCTCGAATACGGCCGCTCCTCACCACAGCCTAATATAATCACACAAAAACGTGAGGACCCTTTCTGTCAGTGGGCCTAGTATATCTGGCTTCCTCGCCTTAATACTCACTGTCTCTGATCTCCAATCTGCAATACATCACATTTAATGACAGTCATTGCTTGTGTTTCCAGATCATGGTACTTCGGAGAACAGTTCATTGTCAGATTCTGCAGTGTTGGATGAAGGTAAATGTTAGAGGTGTAAGACCATTGTCTGTATCCGTATTTGTATTTAAACTGAAAGTGTGCATTGTTTATATCAGCAGTTACTTTTTTGAAAGTTAACCCTTCTTCCACTATACCAAAGTTATTTAGAATTTTTGTTTCACAAATTTTTAACAAATAGCATTTGCAGGACATAAATATGCAAAACATAACTCCAGACGCCCTGTGAAGTTCTTCATAGATCTTCAATATAATGTGAATGAATAAGCACACTACAATAGGTTTCAAAGGAGTCTTTCTCTAATCCATAAACTGTTATTAAGGCTAAAAAAAGCCATGTAATATTAAATTATATTTAATATATTTACTTTACTTGAAGTTGTTGTTTGATTCGTTCAAGAAAGATCAGTAGAGTTTACAGAAGAACCAATCTACTATAATGTTGGGGGTTTTAATGCTAGGGATGCTGAGAAATGCTGGACATTCTATAATAATTCCCCATATAAATTTCTGAAAAACTTTTGATAATGATGAAGAATGATTATTTAAGAACAACAAACAAATGCAATGAACATGCAAGTTTTGCTTGTTTTTTAAAGTAATTAAATAATTTGTTTTAAAGAGCCATCAGAGAAGTTCTGCCCTGTGCACAACTCTGTCAAGTCTGCATGGGCTAGATATAGAGAGCAACAGCTCAATATATGAAAACAGTTGTTTTGTGTGAAGAGAAATATTTTTTTTAGCTTCGAGCTCAGTAAAGCAGTGTTTTGATCTCGCATTAGTGTGATGTTAAAGAACTTGTTCTTTTCAATTTCTGCCAACAGGGTTCTCAGGTTGCACATATAAAGGCAAGATATTTACTGCAAATCAGAAATGTGCACTATTGTCAATGTATTACCCAATGTATATGCCCAAACATTAGTTTCAATCATTTTGTGTGGTTTCTGAGTTGTAGTGGGGATGGGAAATTTGCTGACACCCGGCAATCCTTCCTCTGAGCGTTGACAAACTGTTCTTTAATGCACTACATGAAAGAAACTTGAAAAATTGTTCTTTAATGCTCTACATGAAATAAACTTTTTTTGTTTTGTTCTGTGGAATCCCCCATCCCTAAAGCTGGCAAGCTTGTTTGTATCTGTATTCGTATTCATTTAGGATGCATTTTCTGCTCAAGCTGAGTAATATATTTGTATTTGGTTACATCCCTCGTAAGTGTATGAACAAATATGTAAAGCTTATGCTGCCCTTATGCTATACACAGTAGGATGCAAAAGTCCACTACCAAGCTGAATTTGAAAAACTGTTTAGTTTTTATTCAATAATAATAATACAACAAATAGAACATTTAATTCAGATTTGTATGGGTGGCTGAGACACATTTAATTTTTATTGACAGTATCTTCTTTCTTGTCTTTGTTTCAGAAGAGCTTATGAGCCATTCATCCCAGGCTTCCTCTGAGCCCCCCTCTTTTACAGAGTTTCATTCTGTAAAACATCTTTCTCTACATTCATCTGATCGCCTGCTTCATCCCCCTGAGCCAAGCCCCAGCCCCCATCAGCCACCTCTCAATTATTTGCACCGTTGTCACAGCCCTTTGCTAGAGAATGACCCTGCCCCCATACAGAATTCCCCTTGGAAGGAGTCCAGCCTTGATCAGCCTTACCAGAAACAGAAGTCGTCTCACTACAGTAGCACTAGCTCCAGGTATGTCAACATAAGAGATTTGTTAATGGAAGCCTGCAGCTTTTGTTTATAAACTGAATTTTCATACCCTGCCCTCACCAATTGAAGTAGACTCTCATGTACTTTTTGATCATTATAAAACACACAGTATTTTTTTATTTTACACCTCCACTTAAATAGACCTCTTAAACCAATTATAGAGGTGTCAAGAAATGAATCTTAATTCAACAAAAGCCTCTTTTACACTGTAAGGCTGAATGACCATCATAGTGATTTTATGATGTTATTTACTGGTGCAGTAAATAAGAAATGTAAATAAGACAGGAAAGTGTTGTGGAATGTTTAGCACAACCAGTGCAAGTATTTACTATACTGCACAATTACACTGTCTCACAAATTCAACATGCAATGATGATGTCAAAAACAATAGATGGGTCATCAGAACAGTGACCATAATGTATTAAGCTATCACACCAGAATGGTTCTGTTGTACTGAGCATGGACATTTGTAAGCATTCCACTCCAAACTATGTCCAGATGGAAATTCCATTGTAGCGGTTAACTGTTTGGCCCTACAGTGGAAAAGTGGCTGAAAACATTTTATATCACATAATCACTGAAATTGTTTAACTTGCAGTCCTGCTGTTACATCTACATTGCCCCCATTGGAAACATGTTTACAAGAGGTAGACCTACAGGTGCAGATACCCAAATATACAACCCTGAGACACACACAGTCCCACAGTACCCCCTCTACTCCAGAGATGCATCTTCGGAGGGTACTGTCCCTCAGGTCAGAAATGGTTTCAAAAATTTCAAAAGTCTTGTATCAGTTTGTAACAGTATTGGTTCACATTCCAGTGTAATTGCTGTATGCACCAGGTTTCGAATCGAACACATTTAGCTGCATATGAAAAAGCACCCTTCACATATTTCTTTATTTCCTTGACTTCCTGATTTTGATGATTTTCATATTAATGGATTCAACTCTCTGCATTTTGACAGAGTTCCCAGTAGTGAACCACCAAATAATGCAGAGCGAGACAGAGGCCGTTCGCACGGTTCCAGAAGACGACTGACCGATGTTATTTCGATGACACCAGAACACTCCCCTATTACGTTGGCTAAGGGAAACCCACTACACCACTCCAGTGTAGAGGACAGTAACTCTGAACAGTTGTTGGCACCGTCCTACACCAGATCACCATGCCAGGTGCTTTTGGCTGAGCCAGAGCAGCTATGCCAATCACAGCACAGACACAACTGCTCTAATCACATCTCATTGTCCTATGTAACTCACAGCTACCACAAAAACTCCTCAGCCCAGCTTTCCCCCAGGCTCTACAGAGGATATATAGATGAGGGAAGAGGCCATGATATGGACTTGAGTAGAACGCAATACAGGCGCCAGCCTTCTCCTTGCACCAGTGGTCACTACGCATACTGGCACAAAGAGGTGCCACTATACCAGCAAGGGGGCAGACTGATCCCTCACCACCTGAAGCTATCTCGGGCTCCATCACTCAAAGAATACCCCCAGCACCCAAGCAGAGCTCTCCCAAGACAGGTGGTTTCTGACCAGCTGAAGTCATGGCATCAGCGCTGCCATCTGCGGCCACAGTCTCTAGACAGACAGGGTACTGTGCACATTCGGAACCGGCCCTTACATGAGTTGCCATTCTCTAATCAGCATGATTTCTACGATCAGGTAAAATATGTTTTCTGATACTTATCGTTGATAGGTAGAGTTAATAACTTAGAAACACTAAGGACAACAACAGTTGTGCTTCTTTTTGAAGGAAGCAGCTATATTATTATTTCCTGACTAATCAATTACAACACCACCAACAAGTTTATTTATATAGCACATTTAAAATCAACACATGTTGACCAATGTGGTTTACATACCAAAGACCTAAAATTCAAAAACCTAATACAACACAAATAAATATAAATAATAAAAGAAATAAATTAATAATGGAAATGTTTAAGTCAGTGGTTAAATAGTTAAATTATAATGTGAAAATTCAAAATTAATTTATTTAAATTAAATCAGTTGAAAACAATAGCAAATGAATCATGTAATAAAATAATGCTGAAGATTTGATTTTCATAAATAATTACATGTTAAACATAATACTTACATTTCTTTATTTGTTTTTTGCATAATTTACTGTTCTTTTGACTTGTTTATTTTTAAACCACTTTGACACGACGTGGTACAGAAGCCCTCAGTGGTTTAGGGTTCTCTTGATTGGCATCACACTGAGTAGTGGTGATTAAGTAACCCAACGTGGTAATCATCTGAAAGTATATTACAAGAATGTCTCTTATTAAGGGAAGCAGCAAAACACTTTACTGATTTGTCCATACCCATTTTCCTGGACGGCAGTTGCTGTCTGTTGTAACTTCATCGTAATCTGTTTGTTTTCAAGACCGAGGCAGCAATCATTATTCTTTTGCCGCATCATCTAACTATGATTCGATTGTATAATCAAGCAAGCTAGTGTTAGCGTGCATAAACTATGTAGCTAGCAAGCTAATATACATCAAATTTACAGAACAGAAAGCAGACATTACACATTAATCTAGATGTTATGTTTGTCAAAAGCCACAAGCACAAATACAGTGTTAATTCACTTTTATTCACTTTGTTCATCTGACTTCTGGAGGAAAAAAAATACAGATTTGCATTAGTTTATCTAGATTTCGTATTTATTGGTTGATCTGTTCATCAATTATCCATTGCTTTATTTAACACAGCGAAGCTGACCAAAGTGCTGATCAGAGTAAAGTAAAATAGAAAACTAAAAAAAAAATAGAATAAAACTAAATACAGACAGACAATAGTAAAAAAAAAAGAAGAGATTAAAAAGCCTAGGAGAAAGAGATGTTCTAAGCTTTTTAAAAGTGGTAATAGAAGGTGCAAGGCAGATGTTGAGTCGCAACTGATTCCATAAACGAGGGGCAGCAACTGAAAAAGCTCTATCTATCTCCTTTGTTTTTAACCAGGAACGAGGGATATACAGAAGAAATCTATCAGAAGATCTTAGAAGTCTGTTAGATGAATGTGGTGTAAGAAGATCTTTGAAATAGGAAGGAGCATGATCATTAAGAGTTTTAAAATCAAACATCAGAATCTTAAACTGGATCCTAAAACCAGTTGCCAATGGAACGATGCTAAAATTGGGGTGACACGATCAAATTTCTTTGCACTAGTCAACAGCCTTGCAGCTGCTTTCTGAACCATCTGGAGACGAGTTGGAAATGATTTGAGGAAGACCCAAGTACAATGAATTACAATAATCTAAGCACGATGTAATAAAAGCATGAATAACCATTACCCAGTATGATACTAATGTTCCTAACCTGGGAAGAAATTGAGGGGAAATGGCTACGAACATCATTCATGAGACCATCCCTCAATCTCAGGGGACCAAAAAGATCACACAGTTCCTTTAGAGAAACATGTTGAAATTGATAAAGGGAAACCGGTATAGCCAGCGAATTCAGGGACAGGTCTGATAACTGTGAAGTGAAGGAAGAATGAATAGTAAATACTTTATCAGCAGAAAGTTCAGCCGAGGATTCCCCATGGAATTGGAAACTCGGATTAATTATTGAATTTATCGTGGTGAATAAAATCTTATTTCCTATGACAGTGGGTAGTGATTAAATCAGAAAAAAACCTGGACCTAGCTGACTTTGCTATGTTCTGAAACATAAACAGGCAATCTTTAAAATTCTGAAAGGACAGTTAAATGATCATGTTTCCATCTCTGCTCGACTTTAAGACATTTATAGATTTGTCAATTAATTAATGGATTAATTAATGAAGTGCCACATACAAACATTCCTCATCTTCTCTCATAGCTGAGAGAGTTAGGAAACAGAATTCCTCAAGCTCAGCTTGTCATGTTTCTATCTGTTGGAGGTGGAAGGAATTTACTGAAAATGCACATCAAGGGATTTTGGCACTGTCTGGGCCTGTTTGTGAAGCCATGTCTGAAGAAAATCTCACGTGTTAAAAACCCAGTATGATTTCTCCAAGATTATTTAGTACCAAAGAAAACAGTTGTTCACCAATGATTTGTTGCACATACCCAAGTAAGATTACTTCAAGCTCTAAAAGGAAATGCTTTACTTTGAAAAGTGAAATAAAATGTAAAAAATACCTATCGTATTTTCCGCACTATAAGGCGCACCTAAAAGCCTTAAATTCTCAAAAATCGGCCGTGCGCCTAATAATCCGGTCCGCCTTATGTGTGGCCTGAGTTCCAAAATCTGTAAAAATGTTGTATGACTTTGGTTGGCATTATAACACGGTGTGCCTTATGTATTGGTTAAGCACGGAAATAGACCCTGTAATTGAGACTGCGCCTTATAATCCGGTGCACCTTATAGTGCGGAAAATACGGTACTCTTACATCTGATTCATAATTTTGTAGCAGCAAATTTAAGAAAATTGCCTCTTAGTTAAAATTACACATGATTTGTTTGTTTCGGATTCTGCACTGCACTGCAGATTTAAGGTTTCATTGAGTGCACGTTTGTGTGCTTCAGTCTTCAGGAAAAGCCTTGGATGCAAACTCTGTTTTAGAGTTAATTTAGGGGACCGGATGTGGGAACTCTGACGCCGCTTGACACACACAGTTGCTGTATTCCACTATCACATTTCAGCCATTACTAATGATCTAGCTGGTTGAGTGTTCTAAAGACAGCTGTTGGGGTAATGTGCAGCACATAATATGTCCAAATAAAAAAGAATGATGATTTTACTCATTTAACGTAATTTTCAGTATTTATAACATGCCACAATGTTCCTTTTGACCGTTTAGCTCAAGAATTAGTGAACAAGCCATAATTGATTCTCCTGAATTGATCTCAAGCAAAGTGTAGAACCCTAGTGTGGGAAAGTGTAGAGGAAGACTTTTAACTCTGGGCCCATGTTTACTTTAAAATAAACTCAACAAAATCAAAACACAACGGAAACTGGTCTGTCCTTTCACTCAGTTCATGCTTGTGTGTGTGTGTCTTCTCTCTCTCACTGGTTACAGGAATCACTGAAAGCACAAAGAGACAAATAAGTAGACTACTGGCAATGAGACACAGGTGAGAATCAGGCAGTGTTTTCACTTTTCAGCTGCTCAGGTTTAGTGTGGCCTCTGTAGCCTCAGATTCCTGTTCTTGCCTGAACCTGATGAAATCTGCTGTTATAGCCCATTTACCACAAAGTTTGACATGTTTTGCATTCTGAAAAGCTTTTCACCATGGTGTTCAGCATGGTTTTAAAGAGTGGTTATTTGAGCTACTGAAGGTTTCCTGTCCATTCAAACCAGTCTGGCCATTCTCCTCCGACCTCTCTCATCAACACGGAAGAACTGCCACTGCCTGGATGTTTTTATCTTTCAAAGGATTCTGTGTAATCTGTAGAGACTGTTGTATGTGAGCATCACAAGATCAGTAAGTTCCTCAAAAAACTATGTATGATCATGTATCTGCATGATTTTATCCACTGTTGTCACTTGATCGACTGATTGGATAGTTGCGTGAATGAGCAGGGGAACAGGTGTTCCTGTTAAAGTGGCCTATAAGTGTAAATACCGTAACAGTAAAATAAGAAACCAAAAAAGGAATAACATTTCAGTGAAACGGAGACAATATTGGCCACTTAGTCACTGTGTGTGAAGGCATTCAGGATCATGGATCTCTCTCACTCACTCACTCACTCACTCACTCACTCACTCACTCACTCACTCACTCACTCACTCACACACAGAGCAGTTTGCAAATTTCTTTTTCTTTGTTCTGTTCCAGATCCCTCAAAGGACAGCAGACAGAACACCAGTTAACTGGTATGAAGAAGAAGACCAAGAGATTGTAAGCAAGGTGTAGCAAAAGGACCCTCACTGACAAAAGTTCTATTTATATTTTAATTTATTGACTAATTAGATGAAAATATCAGTGCTTGTATCTGTAGTTTGTCTGAGCGTTTATATTTTCAAAAACATTTTTATATAAAAGACACTATAGTCATTTTTTTTTTACTTTTACTTTTTGAACTTCTGTGGGAAACAATGTTGTAGGGTTGTCACGATACCATGCAATAATTCATAATTCATATCTACAAAATGAACCAAATTTACACAAATACATAGATATAAATGAAAAGAAACCAACCAGATTTTCCTCTCAATAAATTAATTAGCAATTTCGTATTTAGACCTGTTGCCAATTAACCTAATTAGTTTCAAAACGTTCCTCCAGCTGTTTCTTTTTACTAACACCTAACACTTACTTTTCCAGTCAGTTGTTGCTCCTGTCCGACTTTTTTTGAGACGTGTTGTGGCCAACAAATTTAAAAATGACCTTATTTTTTCCTTAAAATATTACACTTCGTCAGTTTAACATTTGATATGTTGTTCTATTGTGAATAACGTGGTTTATGAGATGTGCAAATCATTGCATTCTGTTTTTATTTACCTTTATTTACATTTTACACAGCATCCCAACATTTTTGGAATCGGGGTAGTATAATATCTAGTAGTACAAGCACTATTAGATATAAACACCACTAGATATAAAATGGCACCCGTACAAACCCTGATTTTAGTATTTAGACAGAGTGGTAGTATAACGTTAGCTCAGCTAACTTTATCATTTACACACAGTGGTTAGCGCAACGTTATCTCACATGGTAGCGATCAGCAAATCTTTCAAATTAAGGTAAAGAATTTAGGTTAAAGTGTCACTAACCTTAGTGTATTCTGCAAAAGCAGTGAAATGTTGTTTTAGCGAAGATACTGTTTACTGCCGCACATACAGTATTACTTATGGTACTACCAGATTTTACGATTCTACCGTTTACAGTGACATAGGTGATAATTTTAAGCCGATACCAGTATACTGTGCAACCCTACAATGTTATTAATAGAATAGATTTTATTTCTACATAAACTGTCATTTGTTACTAAAAGGAAAACTACTCTGAGTTATATTTTCCCGTGTCAGTCTGTGTTGCTGTTGAAGCAAATAAAATTGAGAGGAGATTCCTATGTGGTCTTAGAAATCTCAGTGTATTTGAAATTTTATTGTTTTTGTGTCTCTTCACTTTACAACGTTCACAACAATAATCTTAAAATAATGATTTCTAATTTGAGCTGTTGGGTCAGAGTTTGGGGGAAACGTCATTGACATCATTTACTGTGTGTGATTATATCAAATCCATAAACAGAAAATAGAAGGCCCGGTTACAATAAAATGGAGGAGTCTTTATAGCTTGTTCTTACAACAGTTGCTTAGAAGTTAACCTTATCATCTAGATGGCTGTTTTTAATCTGGATAGGTCTACACAGCAATCACTGTTGACATCTGGGGAATCACCTGTTGTCAAACTGTGGAGAGCCTGCAGTCAAAAAGGGAAAGTAACAGAGCCGTGCTAAAATGAGAATAAATATCGGCATGGCTTTTGAGAGGTGGCGACAACTCTATATTCTATATTATATATATATATTCTATATTATATTCTATAAACTCTATATTCTATATTATATATATATATATATATACAGTGCCTTGCGAAAGTATTCGGCCCCCTTGAACTGTTCGACCTTTTGCCACGTTTCAGGCCTCAAACATAAAGATATAAAACTGTAATTTTTTGTGAAGAATCAACAACAGGTGGGACACAATCATGAAGTGGAACCAAATTTATT
>JAFFST010050780.1:59526-72919 GCA_022414735.1 Noturus placidus | reverse complement strand
CCTTTAAATGGAAAATGGGGCGGCTGTGGCTCAGTCGGTAGAGCGGGTTGTCCACTAATCCACTAACCATGGGGTTGGCGGTTCGAATCCCGGCCCGGTTGATCCCATGCCGAAGTGTCCTTGGGCAAGACACTGAACCCTAAGTGCAGTTGAACAGTGTAAAGCGCTATGGATAAAAGCACTATATAACTGCAGACCAGACCAAAAATTTTCGTTTGTGCTGCTTTCGTTTTTTAAAATATTAAACATTGACTTATAGTTGCAATTCTCCTTGGTGTGAGCACCGTTTTAGAGTCGAACTGTAGAGACAAATGATAAGACAAATCATATCATTTGTTCAATAAACAATTCTCTTTATTTCATTCCCTGGTCTCTCATGATTGAACTTTTCATTTTATATACTGTATTTTCCGCACTATAAAGCACACCTAAAAGCCTTAAGTTTTCTCAAAAATCGGCCGTGGGCTTAATAATCCGGTGCGCCTTATGTGTGGACTGAGTTCCAAAATCTGTAAAAATGTTGTGCGACTTTGGTTGGCGTAACAACCGTATGCACCTTATAACACGGTGCGCCTTATGTATTGGTCAAGTACAGAAACAGACCCCGTAATTGAGACTGCGCCTTATAGTGCGAAAAATACGGTATACTTTTCATTTTATATGAACTTTTCATTTACATGGAGAATCATCTGCTACACTTTACTCCCACCACTAGGTGTGACACTTCTGTTCACCATGTAACAAAAACGAAATCAGCACAAATGAAAATTTTTACAGCACAACCCAGCACAAACGAAGCACAGATGAAAGAGACTATTTTGGATTAATTTGGAGCATGTGTAATTTTGGTGACGTCATCACACCATAATTAAATGCTTAATCTATTAAAAACGAAAGCAGCACAAACGAAATTTTTTAACGAAATGAAACGAAAATTTTTACAGCACAAACCAGCACAAACGATTGAGACTATTTTGCTGACTTTTGTGTTGGTGGGGGTTCCACTTCTACAACGACTGCTGTTGTTAAACAACCAAACTGTTATAGGAAAGTAATCAACGACAGGGTGGTGTGATGAAGCTGAAGCCTTGGTGGGGTTTTTTTTAGACTTGGTCTTTCATAGGTTTGCGCCGTTTGACATGTATTGTACGTGTACACAGGCGGTCGAGGCATGCGCGTTAGGACAACTTGCACTACAAGTTGGTCTTGGCCTGTAAGAGTCAGTACGGAGCGGTAAAGCGGTCCTTCTGGTGTGAAGGACAACAACGAAGAAGTCTCTCGCCATGATTTGCACCAATATACAACTCCTCATACACTTTATGGCTAGAATTATACAAACGCGGGTATAACCTGCGCCATGTGTGCGGAGTTTGCATGTTCTCCCTGTGTGTCGGGGGTATGGCAATGTATTGCTACAGGGGCGCACGGTGGCTTAGTGGTTAGCACGTCCACCTCACACCTCCAGAGTCCGCGGTTTGAGTCCCGCCAGGGC
This sequence comes from Noturus placidus, assembly GCA_022414735.1. Classification (NCBI taxonomy): domain Eukaryota; kingdom Metazoa; phylum Chordata; class Actinopteri; order Siluriformes; family Ictaluridae; genus Noturus; species Noturus placidus. The sequence goes on along the minus strand of JAFFST010050780.1, from coordinate 71,427 downwards.
CATGTGTGTGCGGAGTTTGCATGTTCTCCCTGTGCATCGGGGGTTTCCTCCGGGTACTCCGGTTTCCTCCCTCAGTCCAAAGACATGCATGTTAGGCTGATTGGCGGGTCTAAAGTGTCCGTAGTGTGTGAGTGTGTATGTGGTAGTGCCCTGCGATGGACTGGCACTCTGTCCAGGGTGTACCCCGCCTTGTGCCCGATGCTCCCTGGGATAGGCTCCAGGTTCCCCCGTGACCCTGAAAAGGAGTAAGCGGTTGAAGATGGATGGATGGATGGATGGATGGATGGACAAACAGATAGATTTAACTTTGTGGGGACATTTAGCGCGCGCGCGCACACACACACACACACACACACACTTCATTCAGAAGGACACACCCATGTTTACCACTTTGTGGAATATTGACCAAGCTAAGGGGCGTTGCCCGTCCACTCAGACAGCGAGTTTTGCGGTAAGCCACGCCCCTCGGGCCTTTCGCGTTTTCTCCACCAAGTATTTTTCTACCGAGAGCCCGCCTCCAAACGCACTATTTGTCCTGATTGGTTTTTCTCGTTTGTCAATCACCAATCATTTCCAGCGTTCTCGGTAATGTGCAGTTCATAGGCTACAAAAAGCAAACGGGGCTGATGCGCGATGAGCTTGAAATAATTCGTTTATTAATTAAAAGACCCCGGTGGCGGTTAGATTTAGCATAAAGCATACATAAAAAAAAAAACCATATATATATAGTAAAACATTCCTGGAATGTTGTAGAAAGAAATGAATTATCATGGTCATGCTTTAAGGTACAAAAGAGGTACTGCTAGCTAGTTAGCGTCACTACTTTTAGCTTGCTGGCTATCGGGGGGTTTCGGTGGGTTAACTGCGCTGTAAAGCGACGCGGTGCAGTTAACTAGCCCGCTATAGTCAACCGCATACGGCTGCAGACAGCACCGACTGGCGCTGTAATGGTTTCCATCCTGCCGCTCTTCGCCGTTTGTGGGCTAGTTTTGTAGCTAGCTAGCGCGTTTGTTAGCTCGGTTAGCTGATGGACGGTTTTGCGGGCGCTCTGTGTGACGACTCTGGCGTTGTTTGGTTTCGGTACTGGGGCGCTTAGCTAGGCTAGTTAGCAGAAATCCAGTACGGATGTCTCGGCAGGCAGCTTTGTCCCGTAGTCACCGGGACAACTCGAGTTGGTAGTCAGCATATCAAACGGGCGTGAAGGAGTGTCCGTGGTACGAGCTGATCCCAAGACGTGTTAAATAGACAGCTGGTCTCGGAGATCATCCAGCCGCACAGTATAAACGTTAGCGCTCATGCTAATTTAACCAGCTTCGAGTGCTGTCGCCTCGCTCCGTCTGGTAGTGGAGCAGCTGTAGGTTTGTCCGTTTTTCTCGAATCTGGTCAACATAAGATTGACAGATTCAGGCCCAGATCTTTTCCTCTCTGCTATCCTCCTTAACTCGTTTTCATCTGGCTAGCGAGTCAGCAGCTCCCTCTTTTTTTTGTTTGTAATTATTTATATATATATATATATGTATATATATACTGATCGAAAGGCCTAGGCGATGTGCATCATTTCTAGCAGCTAACATAATTTGTCGTCGTGTTTGTTACTGCATCGAAACGCTGAAAAACCGGAACCACCTGCTAGCAGCAGCAGCAGCAGCCTTCGTGCTTCTTTAAGGAAAAAGTCGGATCTTTTTCTGAACCACTGCGGCGATGACGCTGGAGTCGATGATGGCCTGCTGCTTGAGTGAGGAGGCCAAGGAGTCGAAGAGGATCAACGCCGAGATCGATAAACAGCTTCGCCGAGACAAGCGAGACGCAAGGAGGGAGCTCAAACTTCTCCTCCTGGGTATGTGTGAGATTTTAAAAGCAGACTGTGAACAGTGAGCGACAAAAGCTGCTGAAATGACTTAACATGGCTGTTGGACCTTCCTGCTAGCATGCATGCGAGCTCCATAAATCCGGCCATCTATCTATCTATTTATTTATTTAGCTTTTTGCTGCAATAAACAACGTTTTGATTGCATCGAGAGATGGCTATGATGAGGAGGCGGTTTTATGAGATTAGTGCCAGCTTGCCAGGTCAGAAGACTGATCAGCATTTTGTTGTCCATATTGACTTTGAGCAGCTGAGACAGTATAAGTATTCGTTTAAATCTCTGGGAAGAGTAAAGCATATAAACCCACTCCTCAGACCTGATGATGCTTCTACCAGGAGGTGTGTGAGCTTGTTTATGAGCATGAAGAACACATGCAGGTAATGGCGTATGACCGAGTAAATTCACGTATCAGTTCATATTTCACCTCTTCCTCTTTTATTTCTGAACAATTCCTGTGAAATAAACATGCGGGTGGGTATTACGAATGCACCAGGAGTTCAGATGTGTCCTGTTTCGTTTTCAGTTGAGAAAATGACATGTTCTTCTTGCCAAAAAAAGAAAAAAAGACTGTGGTTCTTGAAGTAAACTTTTAAAATGGGAGATTTGTTGAGTTTTTTTTTTTTTTTTTTTTTGCCTCAGACTGCACACAAGGGTTACACATGGGATGGAAAACAACAGACTTGCTCAGTACGGATTTATTTTACAAGCAAAGGAAAAAATAGGTACTTAAGCCGGACTCACACCTTACGATTTTGGCCGTCTGAGACAGATTTTGAGAATCCTAAAAGACTCCTATAATCCTAGGCCAAAATCTGTAGTCTTTGATCACTAGTTTGACATAATTCTTTCTCCGATTAAACTCTGGCAGGGTCAGAAGATTTGAGGCACAGTCCTGTAGTGTGGCTTCTCCTACTCTGTACAAGTCTTCTTGCCTGCGTCCGATTTTCTCATGACTGTCTGTACGTACAGTCAGACATTAATGATAACCGAGGTCCTACACTGTGGCACGCCTTACAGCCGGGATCGTGTTCGTACAGTCTTGCGACTGTTGCTGGTCACAAGGACCATTCAAAATCGCACATTGCGAACCGTCTTTAGAGGTGTAGTAAAATTATAAAGTCCTTGACCTGGTCCATGTTGGTGCAACTGAAAAACATTCTCCGTATTGTCGTGAAATTGTGAGTTCAAATCCCATCACAACCGTCTGGGGCCAAGGGAGCAAACTGGGAGGGACCGCGTGCAACACTAGGCATTTATGTGGAAGAGGGTAGAAAGCACTTGCCTCCAAACGTGTTGCACTACCGTGTGTTGCAGCAGAATTGTGTAAAAAAAAAAAAAAAAAGCCTGGTAGGTTTTCATGTCTCACAGTAAGCATGTGTTAACCTTCACCCTCCCAGGTTGGTAGCTGGAGTATGATGGGGAGAGCTAATTGGGGAGGAGAAAAAAAAAATCTTAGCTTTGCTTCACTGATTCCTGGCGGGTTTCAGACCAAACTTGGAGAACCTTGGATGTATAGCAGTTATTCCCAGACTGTGGCTTATAGTGTTGTTAACATTAGTAAGATAAGTAAGACCATTATACCAATGTATCTGTGTGTTTTGTGTTTTTGTGTGTGTTTTGGTTTGTAATTATTCCTCCCTCCCATCAGCCAGAATCTCATAAAATTTTTGTGTAAATATGAACTGCTGTGAATTTTCTGCAGTCATAATTTTTTTTTGTCTCTGTCTGTTCAATATTTACACTTGGATTGGGTTTTGTTTTTTCTAAACAAAATTACTTAAAACCCAAGTAGCGCAATTAAAAAGCTGAGACGCACTCATCAGACATGACGCCAAAGCCAGCTCTCCACGTCTACTTTTTGGATCGGATTACATATAAGGTGCATGCAAATGTGAGTTTTATGCAGTGTGCGCAGTTCGGAAACTTAAACCGTTCCTTCAGAATCTGCAAACGGGAGGAATTTATTCAGATTGTTAAACCTTTTGCTTGTAAACGTAGAAATGGAGTAGTGCGTGGTAGGTGAAAGTTAGCTAGCTACTGGTATGCATATTTCTGTGGATTTATGTTTCAAGGTCAGTGTCCAGGTAAGGTTCTGATTTTGTGGAAATCAGTCACAAGCTAAAGAGTGACACATGCCATGTTTGGTTCTGCATGCTGAATCACAGTACAAGTGCATTGAACTACTGGGTAAGTTACATGTTTTTAAAACTCATTTTAATTGGATTTGAAACCACATCCAAATGTGGCTTGAATTCAATTGTTTGTTTATTTAATTGATTTTTGTGCTCTTCAGACTGTTGAAAATCATTCATGCGTAAATCCAATTTCAGTTTCTGAAGTCTGCTTGATATTGCACAGGAGTAATATACCTTTCTGTGAAATGGTTTAAGTTTGGCAAATGTGGATTATTTTTTTTAAATGTTGTGGTTGCAACTCATGTTACCGCTCCCTTTGTTTTTTCATAATGGCTTGTTTTTGAAATATTCCCGTTTTATTCACAACTCAAGCCAATGTGCAGAACTGCACATCTGCAGTCTTGGTTGTGCTTTGATCTTGGAGACATTAAAGAATGCTGTTATGAATACATGTGGAAGTTAATGGCTGAAAATCAAATGGACAAGTTAATCAGTGAGGTTGCCATGTGATGTGGCTCCATGAACTTTTACATTGTTCCTCGGAGTTTGCACTGAAGAATGTAGAAACAAGGCACCTAATTATATCAGAGGCTTAATTTGAGTCTCGGGTTAAAGAGCAGGATTTTAGGACAATGTGCCAAAATCGGTAACGTATCCCAAAATCCAGACTTTTCCTTCTGTAGCATGCACACTTGAAGACACTTGTTTGATTAGTCGCTACCAATTGGTTTGAGTTGTTACGATGGAGTGTGTTACAAATGTGTCGTCCAGGTTCCGATAAATGTCTTGATGTTTTGTTGATTAGATTTGTGCCAACGTTAGGGAGCATATGTAGTGTAATGTGCAGTTCAGCACATGGTCATGAGCCTGATCTTGTGCTGTTGTGTTAAAAGCATCAATAAAAGGCCTGCCTTGTGCTGCCTGTGTGCTCAGTAAGTCCATACCCAGCCACAGAAAACACAAGTGGCTTTTATGGGGTCTTTTTGGAGGAGAAAAGGAAAATAGATATGCAATAAGGAAACAAGGCTAGAAGCTTTTGACCACTCGTGAAGTTATTCAACCCTAGTCTTCATTCAGGCTTCTGTGAAGTGTCCAGGATGTGGTACATTGTCGGGAAGTGAGGACTATAATTGAGATTGGGAGTTCACGATGTAAAATCCATTACATAACCATTTACTTGTCCTCGTCAAGGGGTGAGGCCTAATGCTGATCTGGTATACTGGAGTTTGTGGGTATCCCCCCTCCCCCACCGCACCCCCCCAAAGCTTTCTCTAAAACATATAAAGCCGGATAATTGTATCTTTTAAAAACTGCTGCTCGTGCTGTGCCAGGGCTGCGTAACACCCTCAGAGTGAAGCGTTATCTGCTCTCTTCCACATTCATGTGCTCTCGGATGCCCACAATTGGTTAGTGTCACAGAGATTGACAGGAAGAGTGAGTATGCCATCCCTCCCACCCAGAGAGCATGGCCAGTTTGACTCTTGGCTGTGTATATGGCTGTGCCATCATTAGGGTTTGAACTCGCAATCTTCCAGTAATAGGGAGAGCACTGTTCTGTGCCACCTGACTTGTTATTGTGCTCTGGTAGCCCTTTTTACACACACACACACACACACACACACACACACACACACACACACACAATCAGTTTCTGGATCCAATGCCTAATCTGAATCTGGGTTCAGTTTCAGCTGTTGGTTTATAGCAGGGTGTGATTTCCTCAACAAATCTGATCACAGGTCTGTTTGTATTTAGGGAAACTGGCACACGCATCATCAAAAAACATTCCCTGTGGAAGTAAGAGGAGTGTGTCTGGAGCTTATGTGTTGTGTTAATGATGGTCCTAAAATTCTACTTGTAATAAAGATTTTGAAATTAAACCAGGCATCTCATTGTGAAGTTAAAATATGCTGAACTGTTGAGCATGAGACAGAATTATTGAAAATATTGAAACTAAATTTCAACTAACAGCTGTGCTCTCACCCAAATACAGAAAAGTGTACCAATAATTCAATCGTTTGTGACTGTGCTTCATATCTGACTGCATGAAAGCAAACACCACCCACTCCTATGAATTTTTAGGTAAGGTCCTGCAGGATCCTAGTTTAGTGTGTAGCTTAAGTATATTGCACTCTATGTAGGACACAAAGTGAATAGAAATCCAATTTTGATTTGTCAGGTTTTACTTGGATCACAGATTAGAAATGTAAAATGAAGCCTACTAGAGATGAAGGAACATCACTATGGGTAAATAAATGCCTTTAAAGGAGTAATATGATTTTTAAATGTAAATTATTGTTTATTGGGTGTAATAGAACATGCTTTCATGTTCAAAAAGTCACATACTGTGTATTATTGCAGTACCTCTATTCCCAGGCTGCCTGAAACGTTCTCATCTCTCCAAAGCTCTGCCTTTCGAAAAGCCTGGAATTCTCTGATTGGCCAGCTGACCCCTTGCATTGTGATTGGCTGAAAACCTCAAGCATGTGTTGGAAATAATATATTGGGTTAGTTTCTAAAGCAATTCTAAGCTCCTAACAGACATGTTGCTTTTATAGTATCAGTTCGAGCGCTAGTCAAATACGGATGATTAAGCAAAACCAATTTTACAAACACGACTTAAACAAAGTTTCCCGGTGGTAAGCTTTTATCTTTTAACCACTTACCTTTCAGATATGATGTAAATGCTGACACCTGCCAGCGGGCCTAACTATGTTGTACACAGCTTCTGTGTCCATGGGTACTCGTGCTATATATCTTTGGAACGCTAAAGTTTTTGCAATTTGATTGATCTAAGCGGTTTCAAAATACAATCACAACAGCAGCTACTATCAACATCTGTCAGACCACAAATGTACAAATACAAAAAACTGTAAATAGCGCGTTAGCAGAAGTCCACAACTGAGCCACAACTCTGCATTTGGGCAGTCAATAGCAGATACGTCATAAAATAATCAAACACACTCGCAGGTTCTGATTCAGAAGCACAAGACTGTCCGAGCAAAGTGGGAATCGCCTCACTTTTCAGGAGTAGCATTCGTGTGTAGCCTGCGTTGTACTCGCCCAGGTTCAGGAAGCTGTCCTCTGTAAAATGCGTTGTGTGCAAGCAAACGTTTGGGTTGTACTGCTCAGGAACAGCATTAGAAACAAACAGTAACCATTGATTCCTAATTTTGTACGTTTTCAGAAGGCTAAACAGGGTTCAGCATCTCTGCGACATGGTGGGTCTGGAGCAGTGTCTGCCCTTTGGGGGAGACTGTGAGCTTTGTGACTTTGCAGATCTCATACATGCACAAACATAGAGATTACACACCTAAACAAAAGAAAAACATTAAAAATCATACGACTCCTTTAGCACAAAGCCCACCTCACCCCATATAATCAGACCAAACTAGCAAAACTGTGACAGAAAAAGGTAAAGAAAGTAGCTCACTCATGTCATAGTGCTATTTTCAGGTTAACCTTGACCTCAATGTCAAGCCAGTCTATGTAATCACTAGGCCTCCTACTGTCTGCATGGGTTCGTCAACCAACAATATATGAATAGTGATTTAAGAGATTTTTTTTTCACAAGTGTCTTTCAACATTGGCTTAAATATAATTTTGTTTATATTAAATTGACAGGCCAACCAGACCTTGTTTTGGCCTAGCAGTCTGAGTGGGTGGGTCCAGCCCCTTTAGGCCCACTCACTGTGACGGGCCTGGTGAAGGATTTGACTTTCAGTGGTGATATTCTACCCTATTATTAATTTAATGCTGTGCATTGGTAAGTGCTCAGCCGATATGCCAACTGAAAAAGTAGAAGGACTATGGATATGATCATTTTCTTCAATTAATATCATGGTTTGGATGTTGGATGATTTTAGTTTAACTTTAATTGTTTGTTTTTTAGTTTGGGCCCTTAACGCTATAGCCATACTCATACAAATTACTTACTTTTTCACACTAGCATTTTTTTTAGACTCTGGATCGATTACCCCTAGATTTCTGTATATTTTGGTACTGTTTTTGATCCAGAACCGATCTCCGATCCTGTTGAAAACTGCGGTCTGGGGCTTGCTTTCACTGAACCATGGTGTCCTCTGCATCAGCTGTGTAAGCTGTCTGTTCTTGGTGCTACATAGAGTAACATGAACTTGCCTCATGACTTCCCGAAGGCTTTATTGATGTATACGACCATGCGTTCCATGCGACTGGGGCTCACATTTCTAGTTCAAGTGCTTGCACTGAGCGTATTGAGGAAAAACGCAAGCGTCATGATGGCCTGTATGGCTAATCTCCTTAGATGAGAATGATTCCTTGTCTTTCAGGAAAACCTGCAAATGACATGTCTTTAATCCACAAAACTCTGTTCTTCACTTGAATGTTGGTACAGAAGGAAAAATAATAATCAACAATAAATAGATGAACATGGTGCCTTCCATTTTTCAAACCAAAGTGATGTATGGAATTGTGCAATAGATCCACAGTTCAGAAGAACTTCTATGTGAATGCTAACCGATGACCTAGAATTGGACTTGGGTGCAACCATTATCATTTGGGCCAGGTGTAGTGAAGTGCCAGAGAATCTTTTTGACCTGGAGGACTGTGGTTGTTGTACAGTACTTCCTGCACTGGGAGTATTTTCTGTTATTTAAATTGTTAAAATCATGCTTTACATGTTGTAGAATGATTTATTCAACGATTGTAATGGATCATAAGATTGTGTCAGTGTTTTATTAAATGCCATTGTAGTAGCTTAATTTTTTGCATTAAGAATGCATCAATGCGAGTGCAAAATTTCTAGCAGAAACAGAGTCTCCTGAAGTAGCACTGCATGGCTATCATTTAGCTGCTCATTTTGTGCGATTTGCATGTGTGTATCTTCCAGGCTTCTGGATCTCTGCAGTGGCTACTAGCAGTTGTCTGTAGTGCTGTATTGGTTGTTGGGCTGCAGTCTAATACATTTTCGAATGATGGAAATTGCAGATGTCTTTGTAGGTAAGAGCACTGAGAAATGAGGGATGGCTTACGGCAATGGAGATAAGCTAGAGTCGGAAAGCAGTGCAGAATGTGAACTGTGATAAAGCCATCTTCATACTTGCTGTAAATAAAAACTGTAATATTTAAAGTCTATATTATACACAGGTCAGAACAGTGCCCTCCACTTATATTGTCACCCTTGGGGAAATATGAGCAAAGAAGACTGTCAAATCTTTATTGTTTAACTTTTTGATCTTTTGTTCAAAGAAATTCACAAATACTCTCATGGATCTCAAACAATTGCAAATGCAACACAGGTTTATCCAAAAAAGTATCGTTGTTAAATATAAGTGTGCAAAATTTATTGACACCTTTTTAGTCAATACTTTGTGCTACCAAGATAACAGTGCTGAGTCTTCTCCTATACTGCCTGATGAGGTTGGAGAATACATGGCAAGAGATCTGAGACCATTATTCCATACAGAATCTCTCCAGATCCTTCAAATTTCGAGGTCCATACTGGTGGCCTTCAGTTCACTCCATAGGTTTTCTATGGGTTTCAAGTCAGGGGACTGGGATGGCCATGGCAGGACTTTGATTTTCAGATCATTGTCCTGCTGCAAGATCCAACTATGGTCGATTTTACGCTTTCTGGCAGAGGCAGTCAGGGTTTCATTTAATATCTATAGATATTTGATTATAGATATTTGATATATGGATCCATGATGCCATGTATCCTAAGTAAATGTCCAGGGCCTCTCACAGAAGAGCCCCAAAACATTAAAGAGCCACCTAGGGATGAAACGGGTATCGGTTTCACGATAAACCACGATTAAATGTGACACGGTGATACCAACCATCGGGGAATTTTATCATTTAAACCACGCACGATTATCGTGATTTTTGTAAAGCACACGATAAATGCTGTCCACACAATCGGCATGAGTCTGACGCAGGTGCAGCATGCACCATTTGTATTTTGAGCGTGAAAACGGACACTACAGTTATAAACTAAACGCGTCTGCTCAATTCAGCATGAGCCGAATGAACCAGACTCACAGCACAGATCAGCATGAGTCAAATGTCATTCATCACGTTATGAGAGTGAGGCGAGATGACTGCGAGACGATGGTGGAAGACTTATTACAATGGCATACTCGCTTGTATTAAACAGTTTGTTATTTTTCATTAAGGATAATAATGAACCGACCATTCAAGCAATTGCCCTCCCCAAATCGCCGCTAAAGTGAAAAGGCCACATGAGCATTCATAAACGATTTAAAAGGGGTGGGTGCCAATGAAGTGCCAAAGCCCCCTTTCGCAGCAACTTTCTTCTTTCAAGCTCTGCAGACAGGGTTACCATCTTGCATTAAGTTTCCCTCAGCATTTTAAAAAAAAATCCAAAATATGACCACACTTCAGATTTGGTCCTCTTGGAAGGTTGGAAAATCCCCCGAGTGCCTTCGCTCCCTTCCGCCATGTTCTCTAACTGAACCAAATAAATGATCGCAACAATCCTAGTTACGACCTTCCATCACTTTTAGAGTCAAATATAAAACCTGTTTAAATGATTTCCGTGTGTGTGTGTATCAGTAAGTTTTGCACATTTTAACAATACTGTGATAATACTGATAACTGTAATGGTTTTGGTCACAATAATCGGGACATGAAATTTTCATACCCTTACATCTCTAGAGCAACCACCGTATTTAACCGTGGGCATGAGGAACTTTTCCATATGGCTACCTCTCTGTGTGCGCGCCAAAACCACCTCTGGTGTTTATTGCCAAAAAGCTCAGTTTTTGTGTCATCTAACCATAGAACCCGATCCCATTAGTGGAGGGCACTGCAAGTGTTCTAAAGACCAATCATTTGGACAAACACAAGGTTAGCACAAAATGAGTCAACAAAGAAGTTTTAATTCTTTTCCCAGAGGTATAGTATCTCGGAAAGACCCAGTTTGTGATCTTATGCCATTAGTGAGCTCATCTGTCATGAGTACAGTGTGTGTGTGGAATCAGTGAGGTTATATATCTGGTGTTTGGACTTGGTAACATTAGTCTCTGAATGATGGTGCTTTAATGGATCATAAGGAAGTGCTTTGTCAGTGTGGTCCTGCGTTGTCAGTTTGACTTATTGAGAGTCCTGCAGCTGTTTTCATGCTTCTATGACTGAGCTTTAAAATTTTCAATATCCACATTCATGCTTGTTCCTTCTGATGTTTCAGCCATCTGCATGTTGAACAGTTGCATCCGGTTTCCTCTGAACGTAATGAGTTTATAGCTTAGGCTGCCAGTTGTGTGTGTTTGATTCAAGTTCATATTTTACTGTTTTATTCTCTTGTTCTCACACTGTGTGTATTGTATATGTGCGCTCTCGTTCAGGCTGGGCTCTGTGAGAACGAGGCCGAGGTGTGTGAGCGAGAGAGAGAAGGAGAAAGTGTGTTGGCGTCCTCCTCAACCGAACCCCATATCAGCCCACACTTCTGCTGCACACACGAACGCACGCTGTTGCTGTGTCACATGATGCTCATGAAATGCAAGAGAGGGAGCCGAGGATTGGTTTTTACGTGCTTTAAAAGATGGTTATTTAACTGAATATCCACTGGTTAGTACAGTAATGCTGGTGACTTGCTTCTTTCCATTGTCGCAACAGAGGTATTTTTGACCGATCCATTGATTTATGCAGCAACACCTTCCTTCTGGGAGGTTTCTGTACATAGTGCTCTGAATCTAATACTTGCCTGGTTAGTCTATCTACTGTGTAATATCTGTGTGCTGCGCAGATATGCAATGAGTCAGAGTTGCGGAGCTGAGTGGGTTTTTTCTTTTTTTTTTTTTTTTTTTTTTTTTTTTTTTTTTTTTTTTTTTTCTTTTGGGGCACACCCAGCCTGGATCAAACTTTATTCTCATGCAACAGATTATCAAGGCTTTTTG
>JAFFST010050780.1:33601-57235 GCA_022414735.1 Noturus placidus | reverse complement strand
GTTTTCAAAAATACTTGTAAAAACTAAGGTCATTGATTAAATGTAATATTAAAATGCATTCAGATAATCATTTATTTGCATTAATTTAATAATAGGACATCAATCTGCATTACAAAATACATAAAAAATGTAGTGTAAGGAAAGCCAATCATGAGGAGGCAATTTTTCCACTTTATTTTTAGTTTGTTTGCCGAAAAGTTTTTTGGGGTTTTTTTTTTTCTTTCTTGCCTTTTTGCTCAAATTCACATTTTAGTGACCTGGAATCTGTATTAAAATCACCAGCTTTTACAGTTAAACTGAAGGACTCCCACTCACTACATAAGCTCTCACTCCACTGGGTATAATATAATGACTAATTGTAAAATGATGTTAATATACTCCACAGTAACAAAGATTCTACGTTTTGTAAGGTCCTGTTTGCAAGTTATGCAAATTGTCAGAAGAGGAATAGTGGCATGCTTTTAAGATAATTTGTTTGTGGAAGTTGTGTGGGAACTTTGTATACTACATTGAGCGGGTGTGGTGATATGGAAAAATATCATATACCAATGTTTTTACAGATTCACAATGACGTATCATAGTGGAACCCCATTCTGAAAAAACTGTAAGTTAATAGGTTTTTAATTTTTTAAAAAGACATCTAAAAATATTTTTTGCCATAAAAAGTTCCAGTTCCAGATTGCTGGGATTACAGTTGCTTCTAAGGCCAAACAGACTTCATTTTACACTGTGTTGTTTCCCAGATGAGGACGGGTTCCCTTCTGAGTCCGGTTTTTCTCAAGGTTTCTTCCTCTTAACATCTTAGAGTTTTTCCTGGTGACCTGTTTGCTCAATTGGGATAAATTCCACATTTAAAATCTGTATACTTTTGTTTCTGTAAATCTGCTATGAGACAATGTCCATTGTAAAACATGCTGTACAAATAAAATTGAATTGAAAAAGGAAAGGGGAAATGGCTGATGATGTAGATTCTAATTTCAAATCAGTTGCTTGTTACAGTACATACAAGTGAATGGTATAAAAATGGATCATGATGGTTCTATCACAATTCGTATCATTAGGTCATATTAACTAGTCTTTAGGATCACATGCAAAGTGAGTCCACATCAAGTATTTTGTCAGGATAGAAAAAAAAAATCAAACCTGTGAAGTTTAACTAGGCGCTTGGATAATGAGAACTCGCTTAGACACCAACTTATTTTTTTGTGCATTTGTTTTCTAAAACATGCTAAAATTTGTGATGGACCTAAAAAGTGACTGCTCTATTATGTTTTAATGCCTTTCTCTGTTGAAGTTGGGTTTGAGATTTGGTGACCTCTAACTAGACATTTTAAATTACTAATTTTATGGGGAAAGATGCATTCAATAACTATTTTCCATATAATTAACAGTCCTAAGATTTGGAGCAGACATCAAATCACACATTTCATTGCTTGCGCCATCTAATTGGCCAGCAGTAGGGGTTAGTTGTTTACAAGATTTTAAATACCTTTTTTGACATTGCATTCAAAGGTTTGCTGTAGGCCTGTGCGTAGTGACCATGAACCACAGTAAAAGCCCCCAGTGACATTTAACAGTTTTATTATTTTTTTTTTTATCAAGTTCATTTATTGATTTAATTCATCCAAAGCAAAACATTAGTATTCCCAATCCGACTGCACGATATTGGGGGGCTGAAATTGCAGTGTCTTGTTTTACTGCTATATAAGGTGATGTGAAAAAATGCAGGAATTTTCATCAGATGACTTGAACACCTCGATTTTTCAAATTAGTAATCACGCTCTAGAATGATTGATTGGGGTAACTTTTGTAGGGATCTGCATAGAAATTAAATAATATTTTTTGGGATTAGTTTAATACACTGGTTGACTGGACGATTGCTTATGTAACCGTGCTATCCTCTAAATATGAGCTAACACTGTGCTAGGTTCGTAAGGAGCTACAGTGCCTTGAGAAAGTATTCGGCCCCCTTGAAGTGTTCGACCTTTTGCCACATTTCAGGCCTCAAACAAAGATATAAAACTAATTTTTTTTGAAGAATCAACAACAGGTGGGACACAATCATGAAGTGGAACCAAATTTATTGGATATTTCAAACTTTTTCAACAAATAAAAAACTGAAAAATTGGGCGAGCAAAATTATTCAGCCCCTTTACTTTCAGTGCAGCAAACTCTCTCCGGAAGTTCAGTGAGGATCTCTGAATGATCCAATGTTGACCTAAATGTCTAATGTTCATAAATAGAATCCACCTGTGTGTAATCAAGTCTTCGTATAAATGCACCTGCTCTGTGATCGTCTCAGAGGTTTGTTTAAAGCACAGAGAGCATCATGAAGAACAAGGAACACACCAGGCAGGTCCGAGATACTGTTGTGAAGAAGTTTAAAGCCGGATTTGGATACAGAAAGATTTCCCAAGCTTTAAACATCTTTAAACATTGCTGTGTGCATGTGGCACTTGCATGTCACTCACTATCAACAAACGTTATATTTTTTGTAAATAGTTAAAAATATCAATAAAAAACGCATGGTGTATCCAATTCCTTAACTCTGAATAAATGATGTTATATGACTGATGTAATGAGAACCGTGCAAGTTTTCCTTTTGTATCAAGCATCAAAAAGTTGTTGTGTAATGTTTGTGTTAAGTTCATTAAGAACCCACCATTCACGCAATTGCCGTTCCTGAATTGCCACGAATTCGTAAGTATAAGTGAAATGCACACAGTCGCTGGGGCATTCACAAATGATTTTTAAAAGCGAAAAGGGAGGAAAGCACTAATGACACTAATTTGACAATTTTCTCACAGTCACGTCTCTAATAGGTTTTCACGAGCAGTGATGTGAATATGCTGTCACGTGTGAGAGCACTTCAGTTGTGAAAGCACTGAGCTTCCTTTCCCCTCAACTGCTAGGCAAGTGAATTAAAGCAAAATAGCCATGGTCGAAAGTAATTTGTAATCTTTATTTTATTGATCTGCTGAACACTTTAAATACAAAGAAAAATGTGAAACTTTTGTATGGTTTTTATTTCTTTTTGAATTTTTATTGTTGTTCGGCCAAGCATCGACGGACAAGCTTTGTCCATAGCAAACTTAATTTCATTCATTTGCAACTTGGGAGAGCTACTGAAAACAGGAAGTGGGGCAACATCTCCGCAGTGGCTTGACTGTTAGCCTTGGGAACAAGTACTAATCATTCCAATGTTTTCTGGTCTTCCTCCATTGCTAATCGATGGGGAAAGTGTAAAAGGTTCCCATTAATTGATACTAGCAGCTAAAATTATTATTGTGTGTCAGGGAGAGAGTAAATATTTTGTGGGGGGAGCAAAGTTTTAAAAATGGTCATGGCTTCTACTTTGGCTGAAATCTAGGTTAAACTCCACTCCACGTCCCCCATTTGAATCATTCACCATTGTTATTTTCCGCACAGTTACTCGATGATTGTGTTACTGGCACAGACATGGTTGGTTGTTGTATTGGTATCATAGCTTGCCATTTCATCAAAATAGTTGTACTAGTACTAAGCGTTTTGATTAAACAGGGGCTAAAAAAGGCCTGGCTGTCTGGGCATACAAGTCCATTACAAGGCGAGGAATGTTGAGAATGCTCATAAAAGCAGAACAGGGCTCCACACACAGATGGAGCATCTTATTACATGGCTGGTGTCTTGCCATCTTCTTGTTTTTCCTTCCAAAATGCCCCTCAATTAAATTCTCATCATTTTTCCTTCATGTTCTTGCTATGCATTTCATAGTCAGGATCTCAGCTGCCTGTGGCACCAGTGGAAGTGTCATGGCAGGATTTTGTACTGTCGATCACACTGGTGTCCCAGGCAACATGAAGCCTGGCTGCCAGGGTGAGAGTAGGCAAAGTACAAGGAGACAAAATAAATTATATCGGCTTTTTCTTTAGCCCACAGTTGTCTGAAACAGCTGTGGGCTGGCTTAATGAATGATCTTAAGCGGATGTCTTTAGCTCAGGCACTCTACTGTTGAATGCCTCTTGAGAAATGACCATTGTCCATATTATTTGATGTTTAAAAACATGTTCATGTGACTTTCAGATTTGCAGGAAAGTCTGAAATGGCAAAACATCTCCAGTTTCTCATTCATTTTTCACTTGGTCCTGCGAAGCTAAATGTTTGGGGGGGTGGTGTATTTTTATTTTATTTATTTTTTTTTTGTGGGGTTTTTTCTGCTTCATAGAAAAAATCCTGACTAAAATAATTGCACTCCATTCATTGGAAATAGAGGTTTATTTTCTCTGTGCCATTGTTTCCTAAGCATTTGATCCATTTTTAGCCTTTCAGTTGCATTAGATTGATTTGCTGCACAAATGTAGAGAAGGACATTGAGCAGAGCACAGCAACAGCCTCCCTCATAACATTTTATATTTAGGTATATATTTAATGCTCAATCAAGTAACATTCAGTGCTGATTAATTGTACTGCTTTAAAAAAAAAAGTAAAAAAAATAAAATAAATAAATTTTAATAAACGTACTTCTATTTGTGGTCAGTTCCTGTTTGCCGTGCACAGGGGGTGTGCTGTACTGCTGCTGGCCTACTCTTTGAAATCCAGTTTAGTGTGCACCAAATGCTTTAAAGGGTTACCATGACTACGATGGCTGCACAGGGACCGTGTCTGTCTGTGAGAGTAGCCCAGTTTCTCTCGCATTGTGTACCCACCACTGAGGAAATATAAAGGCATGCTGAAGTGACATTAGAATTGCTCCATGCTATGTTTTAGCAAGAGTGTAATTTCAGTGTCTGTGATGTTGAGTGTTATTGTTTTGTGTTTTTATTATGCATCTTTCAAGATGCTTTCTGCTGATCACGACTCTCATAGAGAAATGGATCATGGGGAAGATTTTGGTGGTGACCCAACCTACACAGCATGACCTGTTAGGGAACATCAGCAGCATGTTTAAATTTGTTCTTAAACGCTGAGATTCAGGATCTGTTCACTTTGTCAGAACACCACGTTAAAAAAAGTCTTTTTTATTATTTATGTATTTATTTATTTTTGCAAAGTCAAGACTTTAGTCTGTTTAGTCAAAACCGTTTTATTGCAAAAGTAAACACTGATTATTTCTAGAGAAAGCACTGCAGTGCACATTATACAGGGTGCAGTCTTATTCCTGTTTAATGTCAAACTCTACATGCTGTAACAATAATTCTTATTTGTTTATATTGAAAGCTTAAAACAAACATCATAACTTCATTTGCTATCTGGCTAGAATGATAAAACACTTGCTGTCCAGACTAACCTTTTATGGGTGTTTTAAATGTGTCTTATAAAATGTTATATAATGCTACATTTCTTGCACACAGTCATATCAATCATATTAAAGGTGTATTGTTTGACACAGGGGTGTTTCTAGAATAAACAGAAAACTTCCAAGGCTTTATTTTAGTTTTCAATTGGGGGGGGGGGGGGACACAAAAAAAACTTGATCATCTACAACAGTCATGTTCCAGCATGTGAAATGTGCAAAGATGAACAGAGTTTGAGTCTACTTTAAGTTTTTAAGGAACATATTTTGACCACCAGACTATTCCATTTTTTCCTGGACCTCCACCTGAACCAGGACAACTTTTCCTGGAACTGTAAAAAACAATATACTCTGCCTAATGAGATGCAAATTTAGGGATGAGGGAACACACATATACACACACGCATATATACACATATACATACATATATATGTGTAATATATATATATACACACACACTATTTATATATATATTATGTATGTGTATGTATGTGTGTATGTATATATGTATCCATGTTTTTTTTTTTTTTTTTTTTCCCCCACTGTTTCAAATGGACAAAGTCTTACTGCATTGCTAAATTGTAATAACAAACAAAAAACACAATATATAAGGACTCAAACTTTTTTTGTGTAGCTTATTAATAATTTTAATTGGCAAAATCAACTGTTATCAAGTCTATTTGCCATTTCGACAGGAAATCAAGGTAGTTTGAGCAAAATAATTGATGATCAGGACTGGATGTTGACCATGGTGACTGTTCATAAATTCTTGGATTTGTCTCATTCCTGGTCACCACATGGCCCTATATGAGTCTAAAGTTATGCAACCTAGCTGTTTAATGGGTTTCCCTGATCAGCTTCCTGCCAGCTGTGTGTGAGAGAGAAAGACAATGAGGTCAGCATGGAGTACAGCTTGACAGCCAGTTTTTTCCTCTTATTTTAGTCGTCGCGTTTATCACAACAGTAGTTCCACTTGCTTCCTATGAAATGTGGAACAAGCTGTTTTTAAAGGACCTCTGACTTGAAGGGGGCGGTGATATTGACGTGATTTTATTATCATGATCTTTTCAAGAGACCAAGACAATGTTGGATGAAATATTTGTGTATACTAATTTTCTATCCAATCTAAAGTTGTGTAATCAGTAAACAATGCACGAGAGAATTCCAGTCTTTGTGTCAGTTATGTACAGGATATAATTAATTACAAGAGAAATGACGTAGTGTCCTGAAGAATAAAAAAACAACTAACGTATAAATGTACTTCTGGCCTTTTTCTGTTTTGAAACCGGCCTGTTGGCTGTGCAAAAACCGGTCTGGCTGATAGTATTTCAAAAATACAAGCTTATGCTGATAGTCCGGTGGTTCTGCTTCTGGTTTCATAGCTCATGGTGAAAAATATGCTTATGCTCATGTTGCCCCTTTGCTACAACTACAGCAGAAACAGTAACTGTAAAAAATACTTGAATACCGCTCACTATTAATGGCTTTGCACAGTGAGCACTGTAAATAAATATTGCCCATTAGACATTTTCTCAAGAACATTACATTTTCTTCTATTCTAGTCATAGTAAAAGTACTATTTCGATACTCTGTTTTGTTTATGGCATATTTTATACCTTTTGTGTGTGTGTGTGTCCCAGGCACAGGCGAAAGTGGCAAGAGCACCTTCATCAAACAGATGCGCATCATTCATGGCTCGGGTTACACCGACGAGGACAAGCGCAGCTACACCAAGCTCGTCTACCAGAACATATTCACCTCCATGCAGGCTATGATCCGCGCCATGGACCACCTCAAGATCCTGTACAAATACGAGCAGAACAAGGTGTGGACTTGGACTTACTGTCCCACAGAGTAAAGCAGATCACCTATTTTAAAGGAAAAAAAGACAAATGTTAGTAGTGTAAGGTTAAGTAAATCGATAAGCCACTCTGGGGCAGCCGTTACTGTGAGTTTATCCCGTTGTCCCTTACCTGTGATAAAAACACTGTATGGCGCACCTTCAAGTGGCATACATCTTTTATTAAATGGTCAAAAAAAAACTGTTTAATTATTGAGATAATAATTTATTACTTTTCCAGTGTTCAAGACATAATTTAATTTATAACTATTAATACCATTTCAATAAACAATTCTTCCACCATGTAATGTAGTCTGTTACTAGTAAGATTTAGCTGGTAAGTAAAATAATGGCAAAGTTTAGTGCATGGATGGAACAATGGCTAAATTGTAATGGGCACATGAGTTTTAAGCTTGGCACGTTCATATAGAATTCAGTTTTTGTGATGAGGTCAGAGGAACTGACCTGATAAAATGGGTTAAAGGGGGGGGGGGACTGGTCAAAATTATAATCAAATGAAATAAAATGCCTCCACAGTATCCACTCAGATAGTAAAACCATAATAAGTGAGCTCATCATTTAACACAAGTCAACACAAATCAGTATCCAAATCTAGGTACGCAGTCTTTTTTTTTTTTTTTTTTTTTTTTTTTTTTTTAGTTGTGGGAGCCAACCATCATTATCACAGTTAAGATGTGATTTAATTGTACAGCCATAAACCTTTAGGCGTTAGAAGCAAATGACCATTTAATTGGTCCTCTGATATGGCTATAAAAGAGCATGAATTTGGTTAAGTGTGAATGTTCAATCATGTCTCAATGACTTTCCAGTGTAGAGTTACTGTAATGTGATCTTGCTGCTGTTAAAGGAATCCCAGTGAACATAATAATTACAAATATTCACTGTGAGGAAATGATTCTTCTATACCCTAACCCAGGGTTATAACCCAGAATGAGAAACAGACAGGCTTTTGAGACCGTTGTCTCTTCTAGAACATTGTCCATCTCCCAGATGAAAATTTGTATAACAGTTACCAGAATTTGATGTCTATCCGAAGGCCAATGCTCTCCTGGTGAGGGAGGTGGATGTGGAGAAGGTGTGCTCTTTCGACCATCCCTACATCAACGCAATAAAGATGCTGTGGGCCGACCCGGGGATCCAGGAGGCCTACGATCGCAGGCGAGAGTATCAGCTCTCTGACTCCACCAAATAGTGAGTGTCCATGTTCACCAGACACCATTCTGTTTCAGTGCTATAATGTCCAGTTTTTCATTTTAAAAATGGCTTTTTTTTCTGTTATGCCAAATTTAATGCATCATTGACATTTTATAAGACTTGTGCCTCATTATGCATATAGATACCTACATTGTACAGCAGCCTCCACTAATATTGGCACCCTTGTTAAATATGAATAGCAAAGAAGGCTGTAAAAAATAAATCTTTGTTGTTGAACCTTCTGATCTTTTGTTCAAAACAAAAATACTCTATTCTCATGGATATCAAACAATAACAAACACAACAGAGGTTTATAAAAAAATCTGTTAAATATAGGTGTGCAACAATTTTTGGCACCCCTATGAATTCATGAGAAATGTATGTGAAGTACAAGTGCATCTCAAAATTAGTATATCGTGGATAAGCTTATAGCTCATTGAAATCAAAAATCCAGTATCTCTGAATATTATAGTAAAGAATTTACAATGCATAAATTTCGACCTTCTGAAAAGTATGTTAATTTATGCACTCAGTACTTGGTCAGGGTTTTAATCCTTTTGCACGAATTACATCAATGTGGCGTGGCATGGAGGCGATCAGCCTGTGGCACTGCTGAGGTGTTCTGGAAGCCCAGGTTGCTTTGATCGTAGCCTTCAGCTCGTCTATAATGTTGGGTCTTGTGTCTCTCACAGATTCTCTATGGTGTTCAGGTCAGGTGAGTTGGCTGGCCAATCAAACACAGTAATACCATGGTCAGCAAACCAGTTACTAGACGTTTTGGCCCTGTAGGCAGGTGCCGAGTCCTTCAGGAAAAGGAAATCTCCATAAATCTTGTCAGCAGATGTAATCATGAAGTGATCTAAAATCTCCTGGTAGACGCTGAATCGACTCTCGACTTGAGAAAACACAGTGGACCAACACCAGCAGATCACATGGCACCCCAAATAATCACTAACTGTGGAAACTTCACACTAGACTTCAAGCAACTTGTATTCTGTTCCTCTCCACTCTTCCTCCAGATTCTGGTACCTTGATTTCCAAGTGAAACCCAAAATTTACTTTCATCTCCCAAATGATTGGAGTTGTGTGTACTAGGGATGTCTCAATACCAAAAATCTAGTAGTCGGCACTAGTACACGATACTCAATACCAAATTCGATACCATGGTGTGGTTTAAAAATAAAATAAAAAACTTTCCTGGAGGACATCCTCTTCTGGCTGATACTGGCAAAAAGAGAGGATGGGGATATTTTTGTTATCGAACACTGTCTGATGCTGACTAATAAAACAGTGGCGGCTACAAGTGCTAAGGTGCATTCCTGATATGGTGGTAGGCAAAAAAACTTTATTAAAACCATTAACATTTGAATAATTATTTCTGACATTAGGCTACATTTAGGTGACAGGACACAGGCTGAATGGGAGCCCATTAGGAGGTAGTGTATAACATTGCAATGCATTAGCAACGTTTAACAAATAACTGGCTATCGCAAACATCACATGGCGCTTAACATTAGCTGGTTTCACGTCCACAAAGCCAGCTGCCTCAAACGAACATAATATTGGGCCGTCTTTCAGGTGCTTCTCCAAATTCGAGGTGTTTCCTCCCTTTGTTTGAAATGAACGATAGCATCGGTTGCACACCAGCTTCAGAACATCAATTATGTTTGTTGTCATCCGCCTCAAATGCAAAGTATTTCCATGTTGAACTCTTACCAATTTTCCTCTGAACGAGTCAGGGCGGAGCTAAACTTGTGCAAAAGTCTTCTGTAGTTTTTCCCGGGTGCTTGTAGGCTGCCTTCTTTACCATTTGTGGTAAAACACTTGCGCGTATTTGCTACCCCCATCAGTTCCGGAAGAATTGCAACCTCTTTACTTGTTTTTCTGCAGTAGTGTAGGTCAGTTTAAAAAAATAATAAATAAAAATAAAAAAATTAATTGTTGGTACCGAAGTATCGGTTCTAGTGACATTCCTAGTGTGTACTGAACCAGTCTGAGAGATTAAAGGCTCAGGAAACCTTTGCAGGTGTTTTGAGTTAATTAGCTGATTAGAGTTCTTCTCAGGTTGACATTTCTTTATTATAAATCCTTTTCTAATATTCTGAGGTACTGGATTTTGCATGACCTGTAAGCAGTAATAAAGATTAAAACAAAAAAAATGCTTGAAATATTTCACTGTGTAATGAATCTACAATATATGAAAGTTTCACTTTTTGAACTAAATTACAGGGTGAAAAGAACTTTTCCACAATATTTTGTAAATGCACATGTATATTCCCATTGATATTTAAAAAAAGTTTGAAGACATTTTTGCACAGCCGCCTTTGCTCATATTTACCAAGGGGTGCCAATATTTGTGGAGGGCACTAATATATATATTGATTACACACACACAGATATTTGTTTAACTTCATTTGGTTCCATCTCTCTTAGTCTGAACACTGTTGCAGTCTCTGCTATTACAAGCGACTCAGGCCTTAATGCCATAGAATCAAACATTTCACCATTTTTTTCATAACTAGATTTTGTAATGGTCAGTGGGACGCTATCAGGACTCTGGCTAATTGAGAGATGGTGGAGGGCAGATGAAGGCTGGAGGATACCTGCTCCCATCCCAGATTTGCAGGATCCTAACCTTTTGTTTTGTTGCTCAGAAAGCCGCTTCACTCACTCTGATTAAAGATTTGATTATCTGCTCTCATGCCTCACTTTTTTTATTTTTTATTTTCTTGTCTCACTTTTTTTTTTCTTTTTTTTAATTGTATATCTTAATTTATTTTTTAAACATGTATATCTAGCTATCTAAGTGATCTGGACCGTATCGCAGACCCATCCTATCTACCAACCCAACAAGATGTCCTTAGGGTCCGTGTTCCTACTACAGGGATCATTGAATACCCTTTTGACTTGCAAAGCATCATTTTCAGGTAAAAAATATTCACAAGGAGTATTCGTTTTCTATTTTTTTCACTATAACTTTTTTCTTTTCTTGTAATGAGTGTGCTGTTAATCCTTGGTTAATATTAGGTTTGTCTGCTGAGTTCTACTGTGATTATTAAATGCTTTTTAGTTCCCATGTCTATCATATGTATATAAGTTCCCTTTAGTTAAACAAAGGGTCATCTTTCCTCCATGTTTAACATGCACATAATTTCTATTGCATGCAGACGAGTTATCACTCATATAAATCTTAAAGCAGGGGTGTCCAAAATCTGGCCCCAGGCTAAAATGTGGCCTGCAGACTGAGATTAACTAGCCTGTGCCTACTCTATAAGGTATGGTAGGTGGCCCACCGGCCAACAGTGGCAGCAGAATAGGGTTTCACATTTAGCTAAAATGCAAGAGCCTTTTTTTTCTTTCTTTTCTCCAACTGATTTCTCTGACTAAGTTAATTTACATATTTTTTGTCATAGCTACAGACAAAAAGTACAAATTTATCATTGAGAAGTGAGTAATTCAAGAGCTGGAAACCCTTGCTGAATTCTTGAGTCTTCTAAATAAAGTGGAGTTGCAGCCAAGTGTTCAAAATGCCCAATTACTTTTAGTCTCTGAAATTGGGGAAACCACATATAAAATGTTTTAATTCTTGATCTTCTTGAATGTAAATACCGACTGAATACCCCTGAGCGTCTGTACACATGTTTAAGACTGCATGTGTTCGTAATATTGTTGATGGTGAATATGTTCAATATCCACACAGTTATCTAAACAGCCAATCATGTGGCAACAGTGCAATGCAAAAAAAAAAAACACCAGGCAGAAAAAGGTCGAGAGATTTACTTAATGTTCACATCAAACATCAGAATAGGGGAATAGTGTGATCCGTGACTGATCATGGCATGGATGTTTGTGCCAGATGTGTATTCATACCAGATGGTATGAGGATTGAAGAAACTGCTGATCTCCTGGGAATTTCACACACATTGTCTAGATTTTGCACAGAGTGGTGCGGAAAACAAAAAAAAACCACTGCAGGATTAAACGCCTTGCTTATGAGAGCGATCAGAGAAGAATGACCCAACTGGTTTGAGCTGACAGTCAAATAAGCCCCCCCCCCCCCACCCCCACCCAACTGTGTTGAGCAGAACCGCATCTCAGATTATATCTACTACATTTGTCCTGGCAGCTCAAACCAACATGGCCATTGTCCTCTGATCTCTCTTAACAAGGCGTTTCCACCCACAGAACCGTAGCTCAGTTTTTTTCTTTTTTTTTTTCTTTCTTTCTTCCTCCCTTCATCATTCTGTGTAAACTCAGACATGTCTGAGTGAGAGAGAAATTCCCAGGAGATCAGCAGTTTCTGCAATACTCAAACCAGCTCACCTGATACAAAAATCTATGCCAGGATCAAATTCAAAGATCAGACTTTAACAGGTAGCATCTGGTTCTAGTGTATTTGTGCGGCTTTAGTTAAAATAAGTGGCATGAATGTACATTTCGTAAACATTATTCTACGATCTTAGTTTGATCCTAACCAGAACCCTGGAATGTCTAGTATGTTTCACTTGCAGCGAGGCCTTGGAATGTAGTAGAGTAGGATTTGTCACTACTGCATTAGCATTGCTAAATTACAGCATTTGACAAAGCAAACACATCAGTTCAGTCGTGTTGGGTATTCTGTTAAGGACTGCAGATTTGTGATGGGCACAGCGGCCCTCTGCACACTCTTATCCTCCAGCTATGAGAGGGAGAGAGGATGCCTCTGAACAGGAGTCATTACGAAAGCAAGCAGATCCAGTGTGTTGAGCCCGCCTACGCGGACCAGCGCTAGAAATAACTCCGCTCCCAAAGAGGTTGGACTTGAGAGGTTCCTTCTCATCTTAGTTTGCTCGCAGAATGAACAGTATTCACTGCGGCAGTCCTTATTCAGATACATGGTAGAAAACATTTGATGCCTTTCCTCAATCCAGGCAATTACTGGGTATTTAACATTAAAGGTCTTTACAGGCAAAAATGTATTTAGGAGCACTGATGTGTATTATACTGAAAGATCTGAAATCAAAGTTCAAACCCCGTAATGGTTACACCACACTACTCCAAAATGCCTCAGAGGTGTAATTGCTTCAGAAGCAGATGAAATCGTCAGTCTCCCAAAGCTTCCTCTACTTGAGAGCACTTCGTAAGTAGGTCAGACGGTCATCCTAGCTGCTGGAAAGGAGGTTGGTTGATGTGAGGGAGCTTTTATTTTAGGCTAATGCTCCTAGAGGAGCCATTTATCAGTCTGTATGCCTGGCCACCAGGGACACGGGTAGAAAGACAGGGGTTTTCACAGCAAATCTGTTCTTGGGTGGGTTCTAATTTGCTGGATTTTTATTTAAATAGAATTTGAAGTTGGATACTGTTTGGATTATTTGGCTAAAATTCTGATTATCAAATCAAATTTGGCTATAAAGTTGGAATGGTTTTTTTGGTTTTTTTTGGAGCAGGAATTCTACTCTGTAACTAAATGTTATAGCTAGGACACTATGTACACTGGATCACAGCCATAGGTTTGTAGGCCTGGCTCCCACATGTCTGTATCGCCCTTATGCCCTTTTTCTCTCCCATTACCCTTGTTTGTGGTTTGTCTGTGCTCTTGCTTGGCTCTTTCTTGGCTCATACGATGCACCCGAATTGGCACGTTTTTCAAAGTCCTTCCTTACAGCATGTTTTGTCATGTGCTGTTCACTGCCAGATTAGCAGACAGTTACATCCAGACCTGCAACATACAAAAATCAATCAATAAAGTCAATAGTAAAAATAAATGGCAATGAATTTCAGTATCTATAGATTTTTATTTAATGATTTAAAAATAAATAAATAAATAAATTGTGAAGCATCCTGTGACGCTCCTCACTTCACATCATGGTGCAAGTGCTGAAGCTATTTGAATCACTTAGCTTTTAAGTAGTTCAACTAATTGGAGTTTTACTTAAAATTTTCTTGACTTGCACAATATATATTTAGGTTCAGTTTAAGTTTCTGCGGTTTGATTCCAAAAAGGGTCGAGTCTGATTCCTGGTGTTGCAAAATTAAGTCAACCTCAAAGCTTTGGCGTTGTTGGCACACGCTGAAAATTATTTGCCATGTGCAGACATTGAAATATAGTTGCAAAAACCAGTAAATATTTACAAGGATGGCATGACATCACACTAATTTGGGTGTCTGATTTGAAAAGGTGGTCAACAAAAGCAATTGATAGTATTCTCCTGACATGACTGGTCATAAAGGTCATTAAAAATGTAAGTCTAGTTAAGATGTCTAGTTGTTTTTGGTATTAGAATTTTTTTGCACTCCTTTTATTTTAACAACTGGTTTATCTCATTATATTTATATGTAAGTGACCTAAAGCATGTGACACAAACATACCAATATATGTAGTCATTATAATGTACAAGATGGACCTGGGCTCATTCACCTGGTAACAAAAGTCAATTTAGTTGTAACTTTTCTGGAAATTGTTGGTGTCTGGAAAACATTTCTTACATTATTTTACCTCCCTCCTGATCAGACCTCGGATGTCGTTTATGGGTGTTATTCTCAGCATTAATATCCTCCTCTCCTTCTCGTCTGTTTTCTCTCTGGTTCAGGATGGTGGATGTGGGGGGCCAGCGTTCAGAGCGCAGGAAGTGGATCCACTGCTTTGAGAATGTGACGTCCATCATGTTCCTTGTCGCACTGAGCGAGTACGACCAGGTCCTGGTGGAGTCAGACAATGAGGTGCGGCCAAAAAAAAAAGTCTCATAGTGATGTGAATTAGTTTAACTGTTCTGTGTAAAACGCCATTCTAAGTGGTGCCTTAAAATCTCTGAGAAATAATCCATATCCCAAGTTAATTGCTAACTGTCAATGTTTAGTGTTCTGTTAAAGGTCTATAACACAAGCATTAATAGTGTTTATATAACGGTATTGATGAAATTGTGATTCTGGTTCCCATATCTGTGAACTACTCTTGTGTGCTGGAAGTTAAAATAAATTGCAAGTCTAGTCTTGTGTCTCTGAACCAAAGCTGCAGTTTCTCCTTTAACGTTGGTTTTGTTTTTTTAAATCCAGAACCGAATGGAGGAGAGCAAAGCCCTTTTCCGGACGATAATCACCTACCCCTGGTTCCAAAACTCCTCAGTAATTCTGTTCCTCAATAAAAAAGACCTACTGGAGGAAAAGATCATGTACTCTCACCTGGTTGACTACTTCCCAGAGTTTGATGGTAAATTTCATTGCCTTTCTGAAAGAAAAATACATCTTTCCTGTACAGCTTTTTTAGTTTTGAGTGGAAAACAGGGACACCATGTGGTAAAGACGTTGATTACAACTTTAAGTTAATATTAGAACACCTGTGGGGGGGCACGAGATCAAATATTCTAAATATATTTATAAAATATGGAATAGAGGATCATTATTTACACGTAATCATTTTTCATTCATTGATTGGCGTGTCTAAAGTGTCCGTAGTGTATGAATGTGAGTGTGTATGTGATTGTGCCCTGCGATGGACTGGCACCCTGTGCAGGGTGTACCCCGCCTTGTGCCCGATGCTCCCTGGGATAGGCTCCAGGTTCCCCGTGACCCTGAAAAGGAGTAAGCGGTTGAAGATGGATGGATGGTTTAAATACATTTGTATACACAAGACTCATTGAGAGCCAGTATTGGAACCTTTTGAGATGGTTGGTTTGTTTTCCTAGCATGTTTGTACCTTTTTATCATACACAAAGGCTATTGAACATACAAAGGAACATGGCATTGCTAACCAGATCTAAATGAAACAACTGTTTATTTTTAGCTAAGCAGCACTGCACATTGCCGTGCTTCTTGGATTTAGTCAGTGTACTGCCTTTCTTCAGCCACTTCTCTCCGCTTATACAACATGATAAATACTGACAATGTAAGAGATTTTATGGAGAGATCAGTCTTGAGAACAAGGACAATAAGTGGATTTGCTCTTTTATTTCCTGTTGTTTTTGTGCGCGTGCACACAAGGATGTGCAAAGACTGAAAAGCGTGCAAAGATTTTTTACAGTTTTTCATTTACTTTTTATTTAAACTTCATGTTCACCAAGGGGCTTATGTGCTTTTTAAAAAGGACTATTAATACCATGACTCTGTAAAACCATAATTTTAGACGAGGTTATTGTACCATGCAAATTTCCAAAACAGTTTTAAGCTTCAGTAACTTCAGGATGTTGCCCTTAAACCTCTGGTCAGATATTTCTGTAATTCAGCATCAAATCCATAGCAACCAAACCTGTCTGTCTGTCTTCCAGGTCCACAAAGAGACGCCCAGGCAGGACGCGAGTTCATTCTGAAGATGTTTGTGGAGCTGAACCCTGACAGCGACAAGATCATCTACTCACACTTCACCTGCGCCACGGACACCGAGAACATCCGCTTTGTGTTCGCCGCCGTCAAAGACACCATCCTGCAGCTGAACCTCAAAGAGTACAACCTGGTGTGAGGAGTGTGGGAGAGGAGCCGTGAGAGAGGGACACCTGCAGCCCATGCACAACACGATTTTTAATGTATCCTACATACATCCACGCTCGTAACATAATCAAGATTTAGACTGACACAGCTCTGCTCTTTTCAGGCACATATGTTTTTGTTCTTTTATTTGACCAGGTTTTTTTTGTTTTTCTTTTTCCCATTTCTGACTGCGTTATCAGTTGCTGCAGGCAGCGTCTTGCCTTATCCCATCAGCTGATAACTCCACTGCTTGTCCCTCCTGATTGCCTCTCTAATGAGGGAGCTAGGGCGCTTGGTCTGTGTGTGTGGTGGTCGTCAAAAAGGGGCAAAGTAGCTGGGTTGCAGCTGAGTTGCTCCAGCTGAGTGAGAATTGATGTAAGAACCTCATCAGAGGAGACCCTGACCTTGATCTTAGGAGAAAACGTTCTGAATGTAGGCATAACTGCAGCTCCGTGTGAAATGCCAAGCTGTTGGCACAGGTAACATTCTAGCAGGGCATTGAGTGCAGTTTTTATTTTTCTGCGTGCCTCTCGAAGGCTAAACCTCACCTTGCATCTTTGAATGTAACTAGGTTTGATTTTTAACGTCTAACTTGGATGTTAAAACATTTCATGCCGAACGGTAAAGACCGTGTGCATTTGATTTTTGTATATTAGGAATAATTTAAACATTTCTCACAGCCCTACTGCTGTAGTAAAGAAAAGGTTATTCGTGAGTTATGTGAAAGTAGATTCCCTCCAAATTAACAGGGTAGATCAGTGCGTGTCGTCACCTTGCCACGATTTTGTATGTAGTTTTTAAGAGGTCCTTTATTAACAAAACAGCATAACTCGCAGTGGGTTTCCTCTTCCATCTGTACCATTTGCCAAATTTCTGGTTAGCTACTTTGAAGTTAATTTGTTTGCTACATGTTTTTGCCAGTATTGGTTGCCTACTTGGTACAGTTGAAGGGATTTGAAAAAAAGGGATCTATAATGTATTTAGTTAAGTTTGCAAAACAAATTTGTATTTTCTGTATGTTTACATGCATTGTTAAGAATGATTAGTTTCAGTATACCCCAGGTGTTATTTTGCCACATAGTATCTACTATTTCAACAATGTGATATGGTTACGAAATACTGTTCTGGAGTGCGTCATGCTTACTTCATGGTGAAATTTAGGATAATTTCAGTAGGTGGTGTTTGTGTGGCAACAGTTTGAAGTAAACTCTAAAAGCAGTACGATTCCATAGTGTTCAAACTGCTGGTTCCATGAAGAACGTTTCTTTGGCCGACGTTGTTCTACACAAGCATGCTGTACAAAAGTGAAATTGATCTTTTCTATTTATGTAATTTATGGACCAGATATATAAATAATGTTAATAGGACTTGTTTCCCCTCCAATGGTTGTTTGAATTGAAAGGGGAGGAGTCCATACTGCTGTAAAATCTATAGGCTAATGATCTACTTTCAGTATTTTGTACATGCTTGTCACTTCTGGGTTTTTTTTTTAAAGATGCTTGACAATGGAAAGTTGAATTGCCGTTTCAAAGAAGTGCTTTATGCAAATAGGAAACATAAGAATTTATTAGTGGTTAAATTCTTAGTAGGCTGTCCGTTGTGACCAAAAAGGTTCCGCTCTGTATCAATTTTAGTACCATAATCCTAGTTTCACTTCGCTTCACGACTGTCTAAATTTCATAGCTGTTGTGGAAAGGAGATGATTGATTTTTGAAAAATTTTCCTCTCTTTCTTTGCAATGTAATTCAGGTGAGTTTTCATACTTTCATTATAAGGGCTAATTATGGGTGACATTGACAGGAAGCAAGAACGCTATTGAGTCTAAAACAGCAATAGGTGCAATGAAGCGAGTAGCTGAATCGGGGTGACTGTGTGTTCATGTGTGGATGATGGGATGATTATCGTCTCTGCAGATTTAGCTTTCAAAGTGTGCCAGGGATACACCTGACGACAAATCATATGTTTGACTACAATGCGATGGGAAGTTCTGGGTAATTCTAGGCTTCAAAGAAAAGTTCTTTCACTTATTTTTATTTTTATTATTTTTTTAATAAACCCCTTATTCATGTGCTGTGGTGTAGGATGGACTGCAGATTTAAAAGTAGGTTTAGCATAGAGGAGTTCAAGTGAATAGGGGAACGTGCTACACTGTTCCATTTTTCCCCAAGCATCTAGCATATTTTTGGTTTGGTACAACAACAGAACTCTGCCTGATCTTTGCATCATGCTTTGGGGCCCTGTTAGGACAAACATTTTTTCACCCTCATGGTGGCACCTCTATTTGATTGATAATTGTATAGTAAAGATGTATGTGCCATTTATCAATGGTAAAACATCTTGCTTTGTATTATATTCCCTTCACTGTCTGTGAGCTGTGTTTTTGGTATTTGTTGTTAACAGAACACACAGGTTGTGCAGTTTGAGAACAGGATCAGTGCAAGTCTTGATAGTGCCACAGAAATCACATGTGATTGATATATATATATATATATATATATATATATTTTCACCTGTATTCCAGAAACCTTTAATCTTTGTCTCGAAAATACAGTGTTGAACTGAACGTGACCTGTCTACCTATGACTTGCATTGACACCTGAAAGGTTAAAAATGACTACCTTAATCACATGCTTTGTTAATGTCACATGGGTGGGTGATGGATTCAGGTGCCAGGCCACTGCTGCTGTATTTTTATTTTATTTTTATTTTTTCTCCTTTTAAACTTCCTTGAAATGTGCAGTTTATGGTAAGATTTAACTTTTAGTAATATCAAGACCCGCAATATTTAGCCATGCATCTCCTGATTTATATGAATTGTATTTGTTTTTATCGATATGAACGCTAAAGTTTGATTGCATTGTACAGACGCCGCATACACTAGATCCTTTCATTTCTCACTAACAGGAAACACTACAGATTATTCTTGTAGGTCACGTATTGCAAAAACAGACTTTCTACCACATGTAAGCATTAATCTTTCATGATGTCCAAAGGGCAGCAGAGACATTTGTCCAGCTGCTGAGTTCTCAATGTTGACTTTATTTGTTCTCCTTGGGTCAGTGCACCAAACCTGCTTAGCACTAATGGCTGTCGTTTATCTGTTTGGTCAAGCACATTCCTGGTACTTGGAGATGTGAACACTAATTAATGGAATGGATGCTTTTGCTTGAGGTCCATCCCTACATGATGGATACAGGAAATATGAAGATAAATTTTTGGCTTTCTTTCTAATAACAATTTACCGGTATATAGGACCATGTAATAGAAATGATCCCCCCCCCCCCCTTTTGATAACAGGTTTAAAAAAAATTTGCTGTGTATAAAATCAAAATATTTGTTTTTTGTTTGTGTTTTTTTTTTTATTAGCTTTTTTTAAGCATACCAAATGTAAATGATGTATTATGATGTGTGCCAATCCCCTTTCTTTGTAGAGCCAGAATTTTAACAAGTGCCAATATTGTGTAAAACCATAAAAAGGACTTGGTCATTGTATTTTATGGTCCTGTTTTTAAAACAAACACCAAGTATGTGATTAAGTTAAGCAGATAAAGGACACTTCTATTGCGTATTTAAGGTTAAAGATGCTAAACCTCTTCTGTTTTTAAATGAAATTCCATCTTAAACGCATGTGTGATTGGGGTTGGGTGGGTGAGAAGGATGGAAAAGGGGGCCTAATTCTTGCTCATTTACAGTGTTTTAGCCATATTTCTCTTTTCTATGGTTCATTTCAGCCACTGTTGCCTGAAGCTCATTCAAACATGGAAACAATTTTCATAACCTTCTCCTTAAAAGAAAAACTCTGTTTTAAATTGGAATAAACTTTGTTCCTATATTTGGTGTGTTTTGTCTACTTTTCTGAAAGACTATAAATTTTTTTATTTTTCAGATATGTAATGCACATTAAGTTTCACTTATTAAAAATAATTAGTGGAGTTCACTGCTATGAATAAAGCAGTCAGTTCTTGAAGAATGAGTAATAGTTTAAATGGTGGTGTGTGTAATTTTCCCTTCCCTTTCCACCCGTGATATGAACCACATTTGTAATGAAAATATTCACATGCCTTGTTCCCTAAGATGCCCTGCCCATGCTGTAAAAACTAGTAATATAAACATGAATCTCGCACTCAGTCACTATAGAGTAACACACACAATTATTGTCTTAATTCTAGTTACATTCTGGTCACACTATTTATTTATTTAACAATGTTGGCTAAACAAATGTGTGAATGCTTCTGCTAGACATTTCTAACAAAAAAAAAAAACCCCCAAAAAATGCTATAACAGACTAATCTTTTGATAGTTGCAGTTAATATTTGCTAACAAGTAGAGAGATACAGCTCCAGAATCTCTGGTTTGAACCTGAGCTTGGGTTTCTGTCTGCGAAGTGCTTCACATGTTCTCATGTCTATGTGGGATTCCTCTGGGTTCTCTGGTTTCCTTCCACCTACCAAAACATGATGGTCGGTGGATTGGTGATTCTAAATTATCACTAGGTGTGAATGTGTCCCAAATGGCATACTATGCCTACTATCCGTACTACATAATATCCAAACTGAGAATTAGTGTGTCACAAATCATAGTATATTGAAATGTGTATCTGTAAGCTACCTGGATGGTTTACTATTTGCAGTAAATTTTCTAATTGTGGCTCTGTGGACACGCCCACATCGCCTTGCCTGAGACTGCAGTAGCTTTTTGACGATTTGCTTCACTGATTTCAAGGACTCATTTTAGAGAGGTGTAAATAAAATGTGGAAAAATAAATCTAGGGAATGAATAATTCAGTTATATAGTATAAATTATATAAGGAATAATGAGTGAAGAAAAGCTGAAATGCAACAAGGAGTTTGTTTACAGGGACAATGTTCTCTTCCCTTACACGACCTGTTCGTATGTCCCGGGACTCGCATAGTCTTTTAATGCACACTTAAAGGTGTAGATACTTTTAGTACATAGTATATGTATGCCAATTGGGATGCAGGTTCAGTGTGCAGATGGACTGGCATCCCAGCTGAGGTCTGGATGCCACTCCATGTCCAGTGTTCCTGTGATAGACTCTGGATCTACCCAAACCCTGACCAGAATAAAGAGGTTACTGAAGATGAATGAATAATTTTAAAAACATCCGTTTTGTGAAATGTTCTTTAAACAAAAAAAATATTAAGCCCTGTATGTTGCAAATTGTCTGACAAGGTATGCTACTACCTGCCAGTGATTAGTGCCAATTTGTGCCAAAAGTGCTAGCCCTGATCCTTTAGTTCCTATTGGTACCAATCTGAAATGAGTTCCAAAAGCTGCCATGTTTTTTTTTGGACCAAAGTTGAAAAACACACTTGCAGTTTTCTGGCACTAAATGTTCAGGTACTTTGTGCAGTGGATAATAAACTTTTAGGGAGTGAAATTAGTTAATTTCCGGGCTGGAAGATGAGACAAAGACACTAGCGACACCTTATGTATACTAATATTTCATCTCAGAATTACATGAAGAATAATTAAAAATGAGAAATTGTAACTTAAAGCAAGACTCTACAGATGAATAGGGTAATTTCTTAAAACAACAGATATCGCAATTTATCTACCCCTGTTGATTGCTGATATTCTTACAGTTAGTTTTTTTGTATTGGAAACTTTTCAATAATGTACATTTATTTATGCAATAGATAAATGTACGTTGTCCAATTAAATATGCATACATTTGCATACTTTATAAAACAAAACAAAACAAAAACCCAGTCTTTAGGTGATGTTAAAATTACAATGTTTATTTAACTGTAAATAATCTCTCAAGAGAGACTTTTTAAAAAAAAAATTGTTGGAATATAATTTATATATTTTTTAACCAAAAAAAAAACAAAAAAAAAAAAACACTGGGCTTTTATAAAATATATTTTGTGTCATTTTTAAAGTCTAACCTAAATTATAGCCTAAATGTACCAACAATTATCAACATTTTGAGAAGTTCTTCTGTAATATCCTTCCAATTAGGGATAGGAATAAACATGTCGAATTTAATGAACACAGGTCACATAGATTTGATGAGATAGACTCAAATTTTTGGTTCTTAAAGCACACCTATTATGGTTTTGAAACGTGCCTAATTTTGTTTTAAAAGTCTCAAACAATAGAGTTACATGCATCCGGGGTCAAAAAAACACTTTAATGTGCTCATGATTTAAACTGCAGCATTACCTTTTCACCCCTGATGTCACAAAATGCTCCTGAAATGATCCGTTCTAAAGGATTCATTCTACACTCCTCCTTTCAGAGAGCTTACTCTGCTGTGATTGGTCTATCGCTGTCAGCGTGTTTCAAAACGGAAACTACCATATCGGGTTTCAGCTCCGTCTGTTCCTAGCAGCCAATGAAGACCAGAGGTGGGTCTTTTTGTTACAAACCTAAGTAGGTTAGTACAGGAAGTAAGTCTGGAATTACTAACGACTCGTTTCAGCTGTTCAGAATCGGTTCCTTAATTTGGGAGTCAATAAATTTGCAGACTTTTTACATTCACAAACAGCTGTATAGCACACTATATGAAAGGTATATAATAATATAATACCACAAGAGGTGCGTTTTCATGTGGAAAAATGGTTAGGGAACGTTTCAGGGGTGTAATATAACACGGGGTGAGTGTGCTGAGTTGGCGGGGTTTAAAGTCGAAGTTTCTAGGTATGAGATAATGCAATGAAAACGTATATATACTGTATATATATGTGTGTGTGTGTGTGTGTGTGTGTGTGTGTATACACACACACACACACACACACACACATATATATATATATATAGGGCGGCTGTGGCTCAGTGGGTAGAGCGGGTTGTCCACTAATCCACTAATCGTGGGGTTGGTGGTTCGAATCCCGGTCCGGG
>JAFFST010050780.1:12964-24174 GCA_022414735.1 Noturus placidus | reverse complement strand
AGGTTTAGGGGGCAATCACTTTTTCACACAGGGCCATGATGGTTTGGATTTTTTTTTCACCTTTAATAATAAACACCTTCATTTACAAATTGCATTTTGTGTTTACTTGTGTTGTCCTTGACTATTGTTTAAATTGGTTTGATGTTCCGAAACACTTAAGTGTGACAAACATGCAAAGGAACAGGAATTGAGGAAGGGGGCAAACACTTTTTCACACCACTGTATTTGGTTTGAAGAACACACAGGGTTGTTAAGGCCATGCCCGTAGTTGAGAGCAGTTTTAGTTGTTTAACCCATTTCCAGGCCTTGTTCTGTCTAAATTCTAAGCGATCATGCTGGCATGTAATCCCTGTTTAGAAAAGGAAACACAGGAGCTTACCAGAGCACCGCCCGGAGCTCATCAACAGCCTGCTGCTGCGTACAGGCAAATCCCAGAGGAGGAGGTCGCCGTGTGGGATGCTAATACAGCGTTTAGCTAGGAATATCCGTTCCTTGTTTGAGTTTATCTGCATTCTGCCTGCACTGGCTTTCAGAGACGTGATTGCACACATATTTCAGCTTCAAGCTCTGAGTCGCGTTGTTGATTTAATGTTTGATTTATTGTCGTTTCATGGGCCGGGAGTAATCTTTAGGTTGTGACCTGAGGATTTCTCTCTCTCTCTCTCGTGCTCTCTCTCTTTTTAAAACCTGAAACAGCATCAGTCACGATCAAAGGCTCTCGGTCAGTAATCTAATAAATCACACCAAGCCAGGCGTCTGCTCTCAGCGTCTGCCCTCTAAACCTGTGATCTGATGACACATAGCACATAACATATAGTCCTGCTTCGTTTCCCCCTCAAACTCCGGTTCAGTGTGACGTGCTTTCTTGACACAGCAGGTTCATTTGCAGTATTTTCGAAGCATTTATGACATGAATTGTAACAATATTAATAAAAATATAACAAAAAATTTGTCTTCACTATTATGTAAAGATGTAAAGTTCAGTATACAAACAGAATAATTACATTTACAGTCATTATACGGAAGCTTAAAAAAAATTATACAAAAGCAATTTGTACACAGTCCGTGGTGAATAAATCACACATTCAAGTAAAAACCTCTGAACTTTAAACTCTCCCTGCTGTAGTGCAGAACCGTTAGAGTCGAGCTACAGCATGTGACGTATGATACCAGACCCTGTAAGAATCTCAGGGAAGTTCATATGCAGTTTTTAGTTGAGTGTTATTGAAGGGAAATTGTATCTTTTTGTTTTGGATGGCATTTTTTTAATGTCATAGATTTTTATGCAAGTGGAATGTGTTTGGGTGGGGTTTTTCCCCTTTTTCTTTTTTTTTCTTTTCTTTTTTTCATATCCAAGCTTGGTTATGCACTGGTACCATATACAATTGGTATACCGCCTGCTGTGATTGTGTAAACATCCAAGCATTTTATTTGCAATAACAAAAAAATAAATACAGATTGGGTTAAAAATTACAAAACATGGTCCAGATCTACTTAAGTGTGTATGTTTTGTGGCAGCCATTGAATAGTATCTGATACCACACGCACACACACTGGTCTGTATGTTAGTCAAAAAATTAATTTTACCATAAGTTAAAAGAATTTTTATTTTCTGTTAATCATTGCAAGACATTAATATTGCTACATGTGAATTTAATTTTACTTTGAAAAATGATGGCTATTCTCAACTAATTGTACCCCATATTTTGTATGCTTTATTTCACTATTGGCAGAGAAAACTAAAACTATGGTGTTGGAGGATAAAAACAAACAAATGAATGAGGTCACATGATGCTAGTAACCTGAGGTGTTCATTTAAAGCATCTTCAAGAAACCAGAGTGGCTCAGTATGGTAAAGTGGGATAATGCCATCTTTTAGTGTGTGTGTGAGCGAGAGAGGGAGACGGAGACGGTGTGTGCCATGTCCACGACCATGGAGATAATCATCCAAATCTAATTCATGTCTGACAGGATTAGCTTTCCATCCCTCAACTGGATTACATGGCCGTCCCATGCAGCAGCTCAGGAAGCCTCCAGTCTCATTCTTCACTCCTATTTTATATTGTGTATTCTCTTTGTCACAGGTGTGCAATATTTTTGGTATTTTGTTCAAGGAGGGTAGAATCGCCCTGAATATGTGAATATTTCATCGTCACGAATGACCTACGTTTTGATTTCAGAACCGTTATCTACATCGCAATGCAGATTTATAGCAAAAATTATACTGACAGGCACATGGCGTCCTCTTATTATTATTATTATTATTTTTTTTTTGCCCGAGCAGGTATTAAAGTGCTATGAAAGACTGTTAGTTGATATAAAAAGTGACAGTTTTCTGGTGTCATTTTCCAGCTCACAAATAAATATTCACTGATGATAACCATTGAGGTGGGAACTTGGAGTTTTGGGTGCTCTACCGTGAGCATTCCTGTTCTCACACACCCTCACCACAAACCTGGTGAAAAGCATGTGTGAGAACAGGAACAGAGGTGAGATTAACTGTAGTACTCTTGTGCTTTGTCTTTGGGTAAAACAGATCGAGGGAGAGCTAGAATATGAATGGATTCGCTGATGAATTGAGCTCTGTCACGTGAAGAATCGCTATCTCCCCTCACATTAATCTCCCGTGTTTTTGTACACGGCACTGCTGCGAACACGGATTTTTTTTTGTTTTCAGTCCAGGTTTGTTCAACGGTTTAAAGGGAATTTTTGTTGGAACCGTTTATTAGAGTTTTTTTCTTTCTGTTAAGCGATGAGGGTCAGGGGCTGACAGAAAATTACTCGAATGATGAATCTCATTTAGCTGCTGAAGATTCTCAATTTGCCCAGCAGCACATAAAACCTTTAAATGTTTTAATTGCATCTCAGAGGAGCAGAGCAGAATAGCAAGAATCAAATTAGGGGATTGTCCTATTTTTTGAGGTGTGTGTGTGAGAGAGGAGGAGAGAGAGAAGTAAAAGTTGAGTTAACTTTGGTAAGCTTCTTCATCTGCTTCTGAAAGACACTTCTTTTAAAGGCCTGGAATGTTGTCAGTTAGTCCACACTCTTGCTTTCTTTCATGACCTGATTCCTGGCTTCTGTTACGTGCTTTCTGGATCATTTTCTATGTAGCACCCAGCCTTGAATTGCGCTGATCCTGAGTTTCGTTTACCAAAGCTGCCAGGCCAGAGAGCTGCTACTGAAGGCCACTATTGTGTGGGTGGCACAACCTGCAACTTTCTACCGCTCAATACTTCACCCAAGGCTATCGACTGTGAATGTCTGAGAATTCGAGCTGGTTCCATACCCCACTGTTCCTCAGGAAATTAAGTTTCCTGGGACGCCTCAGTCATGGAGCTGTGGGTTGGCGGAAAGGCACATGAGTACTGCGCTTTACTCTGTATACTGAGCTCGTGTTAAGCTATATGACCCTTGTTGTGACTATAGCCTCTAGCTGTTATTGTTACATTTTGCTCTAGGGGTATGGCTGAATAAAACATTGGGAGAAATCTGCCAACTAGTAGAAAGGTTCCTACCTCAGCTGACAACTCTAAAATGCCCTAATATGTGACTTGTTGCACAACTGCTACATATATAACCACAGCGTTTCAGAGAACGGGTGTTCGGACTTGTTTAAGGCTAGGTTTTACTTTCTATGTGGTTAGGTGAATGTCAAAGTGGCATGCCACTCTCCGCAGGATTACGTTAGATATGAATCACACATGAGGGCGTGCTGTTCTAGGGAAATAATCAACGGCGAGGTGTTGTGATCGAGCCTGATGCAATGCGAAGTTGCACATTACCACTCCGAAGTTGATCATTTTCCTATAACAGCACGTCTCAAGGTGTTTTATTCCCCTTACACCGAAACAATTTTGCCAACAATGAATCCTTATTCATTTATTAAAGGACCACACATTTTGAGTACATCATATCCATTTATAGATCCGCTAATTGTCGCGTAATTTCCATGAAACAAGGTATCTCTGATGTGAAGACAAAATAAAAGTTACCAGGGAATCACAAAGTGCAAAGCCCTCCATCCTGAAGACTTTCTTGTGTTAGAAACAGTTTTAAGTTGTAGCTTAACCTTTTTTAAAGTATATTTTTAAACCCATTTATATGGCGAATCCACCAAATCCACCAGGAGCATTAAAATATCCCTGTGATTGTCAGAGTTGTGGGCCTATAGGAAATGAATAAACACCTTCTGACCAGTCAGAATCAAGCATTTATCAATCATGAGTCTGCTTTAAATCAGGAAGCACTGTGGTGGTGGATCTACCAAAGATGGATTTTGGTGTAGCACGTAATATATTTATACGTATACGTAATATATTTTTGATGAATTTGTTTAGATCTATTGGAGTTTACATGACTGTTCAAATAAATAAAATAAAAAAACATTGCGTGACATCTTTCATAAATGACACCAGTAACATTAATTTTGCATCAGAGTTTTTTTTTTTTTAAGTCCATTAAAATGCTTACACGGTGATATGTAGCATTATTGCCAATATATTGAAAATATCATGATTTAAATTAAGATTATGTTGCCCACCTCTACATTCACCCTCTTTTACCCTTTAAAGCCCAGAGTTCAAATACACGGATAATTACAGAAGGAAATAAGGTGATTTTTTTTTTTTTTTTTTTTTACCCTCGGGCAGTACAGTGGGTAACGTGGCCCTCGGGATGCTCGACTGTTAATGAGAGCAGAGGCTTGAATTTGATTGCCCGTGTGCTTAAACTCATTAACTTTTTGGTTCAATCTGACTTGATGGTTCATTTCCCACAGTGTCGAAGCACTATATGAAAGAGAGGTGACTGATTTTTTTTCACAAGGTTGTCTTCTCCTGAAATCCGAGCAGTCTGTATTCATAAAAATCTGTCAAAAACATGCAAGGGGCCGCCTGTTTACTTTATGGGAGTGCTGCCAGCATGGCACCTGGTGTTCTTGAGCGTCCATGGCAGAAGAAGCCAGATCTCTCCAGTCATAATCTGTCCTGTTTCTCCTTCTGGAATTTTTTGCAGTGTCAAGGGAAATAATATCTGCTGTAAAAGCTTCACATGTAATACAACTGGAATTTAGCGACCGTCTGTTTTGACTGATGGTTGACTGACAGGGATTTTTTTTTTTCCATAATTTTCATATCTTGGAAGAGGTTTATGGTGTAGCGGGGGCAGCAGTCTGCCACATGAGAATTCCTAGGTGATTTAGGTTTTGGAGTGTAATATTCTTCACAAGCCTCGTGGAAATTGTGGAAGTGGTGCAATTTCTTAATGCTGTTTTGAACGGCGTGCCATTAACCATGCAAAAGTGTGTTCGGAAACAGGGCCTAGATATATGTGTGTGTGTGTGTGTGTGTGTGTGCGCGCGCCCACTGGAGCAGTGGGGGTGAAGGCGTCTGACTGACTGAATGTTAATGCTTTGATTACAGGCTTCATCACAGCAGCTGAAGTTCACGACGTCAGACTCCTGTGACCGCATTAAAGACGAGTTCCAGTTCCTCCAAGCACAATATCACAGGTGCTTCTTACCTCCCTCTCTCTCTCTCTCTCTCTCTCTCTCTCTCTCTTTCTCCCCCCCCCCCACCCTTTCTGTCTTAATCTCTCTCTCTAGATTTCACATATACTTTTTATGCCCTGTACATTACCATTAACTTACATATTTTAATATCAAGTAAATTCCATAATGTTCAGAACGTAGATTTTAACACACATAATTAGGGATACAGTGGTTACTGGATATTTTGGCTTATGGATCTTGTCGGATGCTTTGAATTCTGAGAGACGGAGGACTTAAAACTCAGCACAACATGAAAAGCATGACCCACATCTTTCACGGTCTTGTTTTTAAAGGCAGCTTTTCTTCCTCCTCTTTATTCCCATGACAACAAGAGAGCTGGTGTTTAACCCCCTTTTACATGTGAGCGGTTTAGAAGAACAGGGCCCCACACTTCCTGTGTCTATTCAGACCTTCACACTCCTGCCACTGACTTTAGCCGAGATCCCAGATGCGAGGCCTCTTGGCGTCTCTCTCTTTCTCTCGCACTCTCTCTCATACACGTGTGATCTATACAGCTTTTTAAAGGAAATGTACTATAGGCTGCCTCCACAGCCCAGGAGGGCCATAGCTCCCCCCCATAGATGTGCGTAAACAGATTGGGGAATACATGAATCAAAATGAGGATGACAGCAGAAGCGATTTCGAGGCAGAAAGAAACAGCAATATAACTCATCAGTGTAGTTTTTTCATGCCCCCCCCCCCTTTTTCTTTCTCTTTTTGCCCGCCGCCAACAGCATCCTCGAAAGTATCTAGCAGCCATAGCCAATCACGGGCTGCCATGGCCAATCACAGGTAGCCTGGCAGCATGGAGGATGGTCGCTATGACAACCTCCAATGTATGTTAGGGTGCTGTTTTTTTCTGTTTTTTTGGTTTTTAATAACCAATCTGTGAATGAGTAGGGAGCATTTCATAGCTCAGAAAAAAAGGGACCGACTTTAGTGCTCCACTTTGGTCTGCTTCTCAGCTAAATGATATACCATGCATGACAATTTAGTGTTTTTGCTCCCATCCTTATTTCTGTTTTTGTGTAGCTCATACTAAATTGCCACCAGGCCTGATTACTGAAGACCCTGTTCAATCAAATCAACACTTAAATAGAACTTTTCAACAACATGAAGTTAATTAAAAGTTCTTACCCAGTAACACACTATGACAAAGTTGAAAGAAATTCCAGAAATGATGAGGAAGGTGATTGAAAAACATCAGTCTGGGAAGGGTTACCAATTATTTCAATGGCTCTGGGATTCCAAAGAACCACAATGAGAGCCATTATCTCCAAATGGAAAAACTCTGCACTGTAGTGAACCTTCTCAGAAGTGGCCGACCTTCCAAAATTTCTACAAGAGCACAACAGCTACTCATATACAGTGCATCCGGAAAATATTCACAGCGCTTCATTTTTTACAAATTTTATGTTACAGCCTTATTCCAAAATGGTTTAAATTAATTATTTTCCTCAAAATTTTACAAACAATACCCCATAATGACCGCGTAAAAGTAGTTTATTTTAAATCTTTGCAAATTTATTAAAAATAAAAAAAGCACATTTGCATATGTATTCACAGCCT
Organism: Noturus placidus; assembly: GCA_022414735.1. Lineage (NCBI taxonomy): Eukaryota > Metazoa > Chordata > Actinopteri > Siluriformes > Ictaluridae > Noturus > Noturus placidus. Next base: position 17,057 of record JAFFST010050780.1, on the reverse strand, counting down.
TTGTCATGACACGCAAAATTGAGCTCAGGTGCATCTTGTTTCCTCTGATCATCCTTGAGATGTTTCTACAACTTGATTGGAGTCCACCTGTGGTAAATTCAGTTGATTGGACATGATTTGGAAAGGCACACACCTGTCTATATAAGGTCCCACAGTTAACAATGCATGTCAGAACACAAACCAAGCCATGAAGTCCAAGGAATTGTCTGTAGACCTCCGAGACAGGATTGTATCGAGGCACAGATCTGGGGAAGGTTACAGAAACATTTCTGCAGCATTGAAGGTCCGAATGAGCACAGTGGCCTCCATCATCCATAAATGGAAGAAGTTTGGAACCAGCAGGACTCTTCTTAGTGCTGGCTGCCCGGCTAAACTGAGCGATCGGGGTAGAAGGGCCTAAGTCAGGGAGGTAACAAAAAACCCCATGGCCACTCTGACAGAGCTCCAGCGTGTCTCTCTGGAGAGAGGAGAACATTCCAGGAGAACAACCATCTCTGCAGCACTCCACCAATCAGGCCTGTATGGTAGAGTGGCCAGACGGAAGTCACTCCTCAGCCTGCCTGGAGTTTGCCAAAAGGCAACTTAAGGACTCTCAGACCAAGACAAAGATTGAACACTTTGGCCTGAATGGCAAGCGTCATGTCTGGAGGAATCCAGGCACCACTCATCCACCTGGCCAATACCGTCCCTACAGTGAAGCATGGTGGTGGAAGCCTCATGCTGTGTGGATGTTTTTCAGCATCAGGAACTGGGAGACTAGTCAGGATTGAGGAAAAGATGAATGCAGCAATGTACAGAGACACCCTTGATGAAAACCTTCTCCAGAGCACTCTGGACCTGGTGGCATTTAGCAGACACCCTTATCCAGACTTGCACTTCTATATAATCTGAGCATAAGCGCCTTGCTCAAGGGCCCAACTTGGTAGTTTGGTGGTGCTGGGGTTTGAACTCACAACTTTCCGATCAGTAGTCCAATGTCATAACCACTGAGCTACTACTGCCTGCTGCCTAGGAGGAAGTCACAAAAGAGCCAGGAAGAACATAAAAGGACCTACAGGTCTCTCTTGCATCAATAAAGTTTCATGACCCCACTATCAGACACTGCAAGGTGAAATCCCAGAAGAACATTAAAGCTCGTCTGAATTTTGCCAAAACACACCTGGATGATCCTCAAACATTTTGGGAGAATGTTCTGTGGATTGATGAGTCGAAAGTGGAACTGTTTGGAAGACAAGGAGTCCTGTTACAAACAAAGAATTCCACAAAAAGAACATCATACTTATGGTCAAGCATGGTGGTGGAGGTGTGATAGTGTGGGGATGCTTTGCTGCTTCAGGGCCTGGGCAACTTGTAATAAATTAGGGAAACATGAATTCTCTACCAGAAAATAATAAAGTAGAATATCCGGTCTTCAGTCCGTAAGATGAAACTCAAGCGCAACTGGATTATACATCAAGACAATGATCCAAAGCGTATGAGTAAATCCTAGTCCTAGAAGTAAGTGAAAGACTGATCTCCAGTTATCAGAAGTGTTTGGTTGTAGTTGTTGCTTCTAAAGGCGGCACAACCAGATTTTAAGATTAAGGGGGCAATTAGAGTGCCCTCCACTAATATTAGTAGTAATAATAATAATATTACTCAATATTAGCACCCTTGGTAAATATGAGCAAAGAAGACTGTGGAAAAATTGTCTTCATTGCTTCACCTTTTTAAGAAAAATAAAAAATAAATCACAAATACTCTGTTCATGCAAACAAAACACTGGTGTGTATGTGTATATATAATTAATAAATTATATAATTTATATAATAAATTATATTAATTATAAATTAATATAATTTATATATTATAATATAAAAACTTTGTTAAATATAGGTGTGCAACAATTATTGGAACGCTTTTAGTCAATACTTTGTGCTACCTCCCTTTGCCAAGATAACAGCTCTGAGTGTTCTCCTATAACGCCTGATGAGGTTGGAGAATACATGGCAAGGGATCTGAGACCGTTCCTCCATACAGGATCTCTCCAGATCCTTCAAATGTTGGGACTCTTCTCTTCAGTTCACCCCAGAGGTTTTCTATGGGTTTCAAATCCAGGGATTGGGATGGCCATGGCAGGACCTTGATTTTTTTGGCCACTTGAACCATCCTCTTCACAATGCGTTGAGACAATCCTCGTCCAATTCCAGGTTGATTCATAACATTTTAACATCCTGTGAAACAGGAAGTCATGGTTGAACAATTTCTTGTTCCTAGTCACCCATGTGTAGTAAAAAATGCAAAATATCAATAGGTATATACTTCAGATATATTTCTCTCATATGAATTCATGGGGTGCCAATAATTGTTGCACATCTATATTTAACTTTTTTTTTTTGGATAATCCTATGTTGTATTTGCATTTGTTTGATATCCATGACAGCAGAGTATTTTTGTGAATTTCTTTGAACAAAAGATCAGAAGTTTAAACAATAAAGACAATTTTTCACAGCCTTCTTTGCTCATATTTAGCAAGGGTGCCAATATTAGTGGAGGGCAGTGTAGTTTTTCACATTGGTGAGTCACAACCTTGTTTTTGCTTCAATAGTAACATAAATAAATAAATAAATAAAAAGTGTATTGTGTTTACTCGGGTTGCCCTTGTTATATGTTGTATTTTGCTTGGAGATCTGAAACTATTTTATTATGAGATGTACACAAAAACAGAAGAAATCAGGATGGGGGGCCAAATACTTTTTTGCAGCACTGTAGATGTCATGATGAGCAACGTCATGCCTTCAGTGAATTTTGTGTTTGTTTGTTTGTTTTTGTTTATTTATTTATTAGGAAAAATCTAACGGGAAGTAAGATTGACTTAATGATTTATCTATTCTTATTTTAAATGTTTCACTTTCCAGCATGAAAGAGAAAACACTAACTCTCTGTTCTTTTTGAAAATAATCAAACTTTTTTTTTTTTTTCTTTTCCTGCAGTCTAAAGCTAGAATGTGACAAATTGGCCAGTGAGAAGTCGGAGATGCAGCGTCATTATATCATGGTAAGTGCTACTGCTGCAGCCTGTTTCCAGATCTGGAGCTGAAGCAGACCTGGAGCAGAGAGAGGTGATGAAGCTGGGTCAGGATGAGGAGCAGGGACGGGAACTAGGAGAGGAGCTGGGTCAGGGAGAGGACCAGGGGCATGGAGTGGTTCTTGGTGCAGGAACAAGGAGTATTTTTGGTGAAGGTATAGGGAGTGCTGCTGGGGTAGGTGTTCACTGTGGTTCAGGGGCAGGTATAGGGAGTGGGTAGGTTTAGGGGTGGAGCAGTTATATGGAGTTGCACTGGATCAGGTGTAGGAACAGAAAGTGGGAAGCAAGAACTGGAGCAAGACAAAAGCTGGGAGAGGATCTGAAGCAGGGGCGTTGCTTAGCCCCAGGCTGCTTGCCTTCTCAGATTCAGATTCTCCAGCCTTCCACCCACTGATTTATTCCCTAGCTTCCTGCTTTCATCTTATCTCTTTCTCTCTTACATATCCTTTCTGCTTTATTGCCTTTCTTCCCTTCTTCTGATTTCTCGCTTTTGCTTGCTATTTTGTCTTTTCTTTCTCCACTCTCTCTCCTTCCCTTTCTTTCTGCACTCTGCCCCCCCCCCCTCTCAGCTCTCTAATCTCATTTTTGCTGGCCTGAGCTCCATGTTGCTCTCTGATATTGCTCCTCTAATTGAACCACCCAGCAGTTTAATCTGATCTAATCTGTGCAGTATTGCTCTCACGCCATCATCCGGCTCTCCCCTCCTCCCTGTAATAGCCTATCGAGTTCCTGTGCCCTTCCCTTGTCCAAGCTACAATAGATGTGTGTGTGTGTGTGTGTATGTATATAAATATATATATATGTGTGTGTGTGTGTATGTGTGTATGTATGTGTGTGTGTGTGTGTGTATATGTGTGTGTATATATATATATATATAATGTGTGTGTGTATGTATATGTGAATATATGTATGTGTGTGTATATATACTGTATATGTAATATATATATATATATATATGTGTGTGTATGTATGTATGTGTATATGTGTGTGTGTGTGTGTATATATGTGTGTGTGTATGTATGTATGT
>JAFFST010050779.1:257728-276443 GCA_022414735.1 Noturus placidus | reverse complement strand
CTTCATGATTGTGTCCCACCTGTTGTTGATTCGTCACAAAAAATTACAGTTTTATATCTTTATGTTTGAAGCCTGAAATGTGGCAAAAGGTCGAACAGTTCAAGGGGGCCGAATACTTTCGCAAGGCACTGTATCCACTGGATCCTGGACTTCCTGGATGGGAGACTGGGAGTCAATCCAGATCGGAAGCAGCATCTCTAGCAGCATCACACTGAGCACTGGGGTTGCCCAGGGCCATGTTCTCAGTCCACTGTTGTTCACGCTGCCGACGCACGAATGTGCAGCAATGCACACACACACACACACACACACACACAGACACACACACACACACACACACACACACACACTCATACTGAACTGATCTGAACAGCATCCCATTCCCCTTGCAATTTTTGCACATTTTGTACTGACTACCTTACCGTATTACTGTATTTTTTCCTGCTAACGTACTTATAAAAATAATATGTTTAATTTCTTGTCACCACTATACTCACATACTAATACTCTAATACTACGGTCACATATGGTATAAACTAATCTGCTGAATACTATGTCATAGTATGTTATGTTTATATTCACAACATTTTAAAAAAATTATATTGTTATATTTTTGCACTACCTGTTATATCTGACACTTTGAACTGTGAACTGTGTCCTGGTCAGCGCTACACTGTCAATTACTGTGCCCATTGTCCTGTTTTAGTAGCTACTGTACTGTCTTGTGTTGTTTGCATACGTTTGCACGTGCATTTTATGTAGAAATGTGAAGGTCTTATTTAGTTCTGTGTCGTCTCATGTGTTACGTGTGTTATTTTATGTAGCACTGTGGCCCTGGAGGAACGTTGTTTCATTTCACTGTGTACTGTACCAGCGTTATATGGTTGAATTGACAGTAAAAGCCACTTGACTTGACTGGACTGGACTTGACTGTTCACTGTTGAGACTTGAGTGCAAATCTGTTCGTGGCAATTGTAGTCCTAAAGCTAGCATAGCAGTTGTAGTCCTAAGCCATCATTGTCTTACTGCCCAATGACATCTCCATGGTTTTTAAGGTCTTCATGTGGCAACAAAACATACAGATACAGGTCAAGTGGTTCAGTTAACGTTCACATCAAACAACAGAATGAAATACTGTGAACTCAGTGACTTTGACCATGGCATGGTTGTTGGATATAAACTGGCTGGTTTGAGTATTCATGAAACTGCTGATCTCAACAGTCTCTAGAGTTGTCACACATAATTGTGTGAAAACCAAAAACGTCCCGTAAGTAGCAGTTCTGTGAATATGAGAAACTGTGTGCATGTAGTTTTGTTTCACGTAACTGAAGGAGTGAGAGACAGTACACTGTAAGGTGTTACCACTGAAGGAAGTTTTTTTGTTGTTGTTGTCAACCCAGGAACTATTGGAGGAACCATTACTTTAGTTCTGTGGATATAGATTTTTTAAGCTTGCAACAGAGCGAGCTTTTCTGTGTCCAGGAAGAAAGACTGTAAAGCTTGCCATACCGAGCATTGTTGACTCTCTTTTATGATAAGTTTATTTACAATATTTATTAGAGCGTTTATTGGCACAAGCCATGAATCAAAAACTGTGTACATGCCATACAGTATGTGCAAGCTCTGTGTGGTAAAATGATATTATATTATATTACATTATGTTTCTTTGCTGTAGCATTTGTTCAGCTCCATACAAAGCTAGAACATATTAAGCTTGCAAGTTGAAACCCTCAATCAATGCGGAAACAGTATGCAATCTACCTTTCCAGTTGAAGACTGGAAAAAGGCCAGATGCTTTTCTATTATATCCTTCCTGGCAGTTCAAATTTGGGTATTTTCCTCTGACCTCTCTTATCAATAAGACTTTCCCAACCACAGAACTGTCACTCACTCAATGTTTTATGTTTCTCACACCATTCTGCGTAAACTCTAGACACTGTTTTGTGAAATTCTCATGAGATCATCAGGTTCTGAAATACTCAAACCAGCCTTTCTGGTACTAAAACCCATTAAAGTCCCAGAGGTCACACTTTTTTTTTTTTAAATTCGCCTTTTGATGTTTGACTGTTGAACTGATTGGATTAGTTAATGGTTAATTAACTACTTAGTTACACTATGACTTATCACCACTATTCCACTACCTGTGGACAAGTACAAGCCATTTTCTTTTTAAATAATGCCCAATTAGCTATAAAATGCAAATCAGATAAACCTATATTGACATTATCATTATTATTTCAGTTCATGGCTTACTAGCTTACGCCCACACTCGACCATTACCATTACCGACACATTAGAACATTGATTTAGTTGGGAATTTCCTGATGTTCATCATTAGCATCATCCTGTCCAAAGGTCTGCAAGAAAGAACAACGGGTATTTATTTTCTAATTGCTGGCCAGTTTATCAAAATGGCTGTATATAATGTCATTGCTGATTAGAATGATATTTTCCTTTGTATACGATAATATTACTGCAAATGTACATGGCAGCTCTCCAGATTCTTTTTTTTTTTTATTATGTAATAGGCAGTTACAGTAACTAATAAAACTACAACTAGTTAAACACAAATATAATCAGTGGGCAAAGAGCAAATTGGTGATGGTGGGCTTATCACATTCTTGATCTTTATCTTGTCCTTATCTTTTTTCTTTTAATCCATGGCAAGTAAAAACAGAGAGAGAGAGAGGGGGGGCAGTGACATAGAGAAAGCCAAATTAAGTGTTTTCTTTATTTCTATACTGCTATATTATAATTTTTTTTGTCTTCCAGTGCTGTACAACTCATTCTAGCTATTGCACTAAACCAAGGGGTCTAATCTTATTCAGAAATGGTTGGTGTGGGTGCAGGTTTTCATTCCAAACAAGCAGGAGCCACACCCGATTCCACCTGTTTAATCAGTTGATATTGGATTTCAGTAGACTCAGGTGTGTCTTCTGCTTGATTGGAATGAAAACCTGCACCCACACTGGCTCTTTCCGGATAAGATTGGACACTCCTGCACTAAACACACTGACGCAACAGCAACCGAACAGCCAGTAAGCAAATCATCTGCCTGGACCCTGATTAGACCTTGTGGTCAAAAGACCTGAGCATGGCCCCAACCTGCCATGCATAAATAATAATAAACAATTTTTTTACTCATCATCTCAAGTGATTACAAGAAATGTAAAGATGTGAATACTCACTTTCTGTACTGTTAGACTGTTTTGGTCATGTGACAACACTGAAGAAATGACACTTTGCTTCAATGTAAAGTAGTGAGTGTACAGCTTCTGTATGGCTGGGCTCGTACACAAGGCTGTAGGGCGTCTGTGGCTCAGTCGTTAGAGCAGGTTGTCCACTAATCAGTTAATCGTAGGGTTGGTGGTTCGAATCCCGGCCTGGGTGATCCCATGCCAAAGTGTCCTTGGGCAAGACACTGAATCATAAGTTGCCCCCGATGGCAAGCTAGCACCTTGCATGGAAGCTCTGCTACCATTGGTGTGTGAGTGTGCACTCATTTGTAAGTCGCTTTGGATAAAAGCGTCTGCTAAATGAATAAATGTAAATGTGTAACAGTATAAATTTGCTGTCCCCTCAAAATAACTCAACACACAGCCATTAATGTCTAAACCGCTGGCAACAAAAGTGAGTACACCCCTAAGTGAAAATGTCCAAAATGGGCCCAAAGTGTCGATATTTTGAGTGGCCACCCTCATTTTCCAGCAATGCCTTAACCCTCTTGGGCATGGAGTTCACCAGAGCTTCACAGGTTGCTACTGGAGTCCTCTTCCATGCCTCCATGACGACATTACGGAGCTGGTGGATATTAGAGACCTTGTGCTCATCCACTTTCCATTTGAGGATACCCCACAGATGCTCAATCATGCTCGGATTCATGCTCTGCTTTCATGGCTTTCATGGTTCCCTCAATGAACTGTAGCTCCCCATTGCTGGCAGCACTCATGCAGCCCCAGACCATGACACTCCCACCACCATGCTTGACTGTAGGCAAGACACACTTGTCTTTGTACTTCTCACCTGGTTGCCGCCACACACAGGACATGGTTCCAGTAATCCATGTCCTTAGTCCGCTTGTCTTCAGCAAACTGTTTGTGAACTTTCTTGTGCATCATCTTTAGAAGAGGCTTCCTTCTGGGACGACAGCCATGCAGACCAATTTGATGCAGTGTGTGGCGTATGGTCTGAGCACTGACAGGCTGAGCCCCCACCTTTTCAACCTCTGCAGCAATGCTGGCAGCACACATACGTCTATTTCCCAAAGACAACCTCTGAATATGACACTGAGCATGTGCACTCAACTTCTTTGGTCCACCGTGGCGAGGCCTGTTCTGAGTTGAACCTGTCCTGTTAAACCACTGTATGGCCTTGGCCACCGTGCTGCAGCTCAGTGTCAGGGTCTTGGCAATCGTCTTATAGCCTAGGCCATCTTTACATAGAGCAACAATTCTTTTTTTCAGATCCACAGAGAGTTCTTTGCCATGAGGTGCCATGTTGAACTTCCAGTGACCCGTATGAGGGAGTGTGAAAGAAATGACACCAAATTTAACACACCTGCTCCCCATTCACACCTGAGACCTTGTAACACTAACAAGTCACATGACACCGGGGAGGGAAAATGGCTAATTGGGCCCAATTTGGACATTATCACTTAGGGGTGTACTCACTTTTGTTGCCAGTGGTTTAGACATTAATGGCTGTGTGTTGAGTTATTTTGAGTGGACAGCAAATTTACACTGTTACACAAGCTGTACACTCACTACTTTACATTGTAGCAAAGTGTCATTTCTTCAGTGTTGTACATGAAAATATATAATAAAATATTTACAAAAATGTGAGGGGTGTACTCACTTTACTGAGATAATGTATCTCTTAGTTGTCCTTTAATTCAAACATAAATCTTCAGACCTGCCTGAAACACTACTCATGAGTGCAACTTCATGATTAGGATTAATCTGTGTGAGCAACTGACTCAAATGGCACAAAAGGTTCACATTCAGAGTCGTCGGTCGCTTTGAGCTAAACATTTTCATCCACACCATACGAATCTGGGTGTTGCTGATCTGCTCTATATCTGGATAAACCGCTTTCTTTCCCTGCAGGCTGGATCTTTGACTCTTCTTCTCTAACGTCTCCCTATATTCCACTTTCCATTAACAATAACCTCTATTTAATCATCTCCCTCATTTCCCATCCTCGATTCAGAGTTCCCTCACTGTCAAGATTAAATATATCAAGCCACTCTGCCAGCCACTGAATACACCTCAACTCCAGAAGTCCTATTCACAATAGAGGGGAATGGAGGGAGAGACAAAAAGTAAAGTCTTAGAAAAATATAAGGATGGTGATGGGTTTGTTGAGTGCTTCTCCTACAGTGAGGGAAAAATGTATTTGATCCCCTACTGATTTTTCTATGTTTGCCCACTAACAAAGAAATGATCGGTCTATAATTTTAATAGTAGGTTTATTTGAACAGTGAGAGACAGAATAACAAAAAAAAAAAAAAATATATATGGAAAATACAAGGAAATATGTATATGACCCCTCTGCAAAACATTACAAAACATGGCAAAACCCTTGTTGGCAATCACAGAGGTCAGACGTTTCTTGTAGGTGGCCACCAGGTTTGCACACATCTCAGGAGGGATTTTGTCCCCCTCCTCTTTGCAGATCTTCTCCAAATCATTAAGGTTTCGAGGCTTACGTTTGGCAACTCGAACCTTCAGCTCCTTCCACAGATTTTCTATGGGATTAAGGTCTGGAGACTGGCTAGGCCACTCCAGGACCTTAATGTGCTTCTTCTTGAGACACTCCTTTGTTGCCTTGACCGTGTGTTTTGGTTCATTGTCATGCTGGAATACCCATCCACGACCCATTTTCAATGCCCTGGCTTAGGGAAGGAGGTTCTCACCCATGATTTGACAGTACATGGCCCCATCCGTCGTCCATTTGACCCCCAAAGCATAATGTTTCCACCTCCATGTTTGATGGTGGGGATTATGTTTTTGGGGTCATCTGTTGGAACGAGGATCAATGTTTTAATGTGCGTGGTTGGGATTACATCTGTCTGCTAATCTCTAAACAACATCCAAAACAATGCCAGTGTAGCAAGCAAAGCAGTGTGGATACAAGACAGGCCTATAGCCCACTGTTTGGATTCCTGACCACCATGTAAGCTCCAAAAAAGCATCTTACTGGAGAACACAAAAATGTCAAATGTTAAATCTCAAATGTCAAGATTTAGAATACAATATCTGATAAGCAATGCACAGTGACATTTCAGAGAACCCCATAAAAACAGGGTCAGCTATTATTGCACTCCCAAAAGCTGATGATACAACACTGGTTGGAATTCTTGCAGAACTGAAAAACTCATGGACTAAATTAGAAGTAAATGCTTCCCACATAGTTCCCACTAAGTTCCCACTAAGTTCCACTTAGAAAAAATGTGCTCCAATTATTTCTATGGGTGGTGAAATGTTATGCTTTCGAAAGGTTCTATGTTAATCTTTTTCAAATGGGGAAACTCTTAATGTAAGGAACATAAAACTGTTTCTACTGGTGGCATGTTAAGTCTAGTGGATACCATTAAGGACCAATAATGGTAATGGTTTAGTGTATTAATGTATAAAATGTATTAGAATTTCTATGATGGTTTATATAGTTTGGGTTTTTTTTCCCCCAGAAGGGATCGGTGTTCTAAATTACAATTGTCTCATGGCCCATAAATGAAAGTGTGAGAGAGTGAGAGAAAAAAAACAGCTAGTCTCTGTTATTTCACTAGAGGGCAAAATAGCATTATAAACTCAGGGCTATAGATTCAGCTACTTATAAATTGAGCTAATCATAATGAGCTCTTCTTCACCACTCTAAAGAAATGTACATATAATCCCAATTATGTCCATTTAGATTCCGGATTGCAACACTAAAAATTACGGATAGGTCCAAGGGGGCTGGAAATTAATGCATGGCACCATATTGTAAAAGCATAATTTGGAAAATGTGTTTCCTTGATGTGTTTTTATCTGTTTTATTTTAGGTGTATTTTCAATCTGTTTGTGCATTTTGACTGTACTGTACCTTTCAGTTAAATGCTGAAAAATGTACACATTGATTGTTGTTGAAGTGGTATTTTTTTGGTCTGACCCACTTGACATTGGCTCATTACTCAAAATAAATGCTTTAGACTATCCTTGATTATAAATCCCTCATTCAAGCACTATCTCTGAGAGACTTAGAGTAGTGAAAGAGTGAGAATGTGGAGGGATCAGAGAAAGACCGCAATGGAAAGAAGTTTACAGTAGGTGAAGAAAAAAAAAAAGGTTCAGAGATGGTTTACTGCAGAGCTGAACTCAGTGACAGGTTTCAAATGAGCTGCAGTCTGACACAAGGAGAGCAGAGAAGCATTGATATTTCCACAGCATTCACAAACAACAAGCTCGACACCAACTAACAATTCCCAGCTTTGAACAACGCACAAGAGAGACATTTTCTACATCAAAATGAATGCCATCCTTCCAGAACATTTCACACCACTGAGAACTGATAGACCAACCGAGACCCCTGCCTCTGGCAGAGAAATTATATTAAAGTACAGCTCAGGACTCAAACTGCTAGATAATCTCTCTTATAGTCATCTAGAGTTACTTTCAAAACGATAATAAAAACCATCACAGTACATAAATAACTTTTAAAAGAGAAAGAGAGCCTGTAAATGAATATGAGCGGCAGACAGACAGCGCTAAGGTGTCACGGTCCGGTGCACTGATGATAAGATGGCAAGTCTCCAGCTAACTCGGCTGGTATGAGACACCTGCTGAAATCCGCAGGTTATCACATGACCCTGCCAGCAGGACATGCTAAAGAGATTATGGAAAAAACATCTTTCTTTCTTGCCCTCGCTCTCCATTTCTCCGCTGTAATTATGCTCCACTGGCGATCCTTTCAGCTCTGAACGATGTGTTTTGCTATTCCATGTTTCAGAACATTTCATGAACGAAACCCAAATTCAAACACAAAGTGGGATGGTGAGAATTCAAAAGGTAGAGGTTTGACTGAATAAAAGACGTAGATAATTTGCAAAAAATAATAATAAATGAAGAAATTAGGTGAAATGCATGATAAGTGAGAGTGAGAGAGACAGTGCAAGAGAGAGGTACAGAAAGAAAGGGGAAAAGAGTGAAGTGAAGAATGAAAACAAGAAGAAGAGAAAGAAGATCATAGCATATAATGTCACCCAGAAAAAAAGGAAAAGGTTAAAGCCAACAAAAGCTCAGTTAGCTCTTCAATGTTAATGTTGTGTAAGTATAAACATTACTTGGCAGGGTTAAACACACACTGACATTTACATGACCCAAACATGGCTAACAGCAGTGTAGACTCTTAAACATAAAATCAGGATCTAGTGTTTAAGAGTTTCTATCACACTCACTCAGATTGGCTCTTTCTGCAGTGGAGCCCTATGTAGGCTGCTTTATCTCAAGGACTCTCAAGATTTTGATCACAGCTATTACAGCAGCAAATCTATATCAATATTAAACACTATGAAGGGCAAAGTTTAGGGTCAATGATGCTTGTTAGTGATGTACTGGTAATGGATATTTTTCTGAAATCATGCTCATTTACTCATACTCATAAACAATGAGATACCAGCGTATGTTGGTATGATAATAAACAGAGGGTGCCAAAATAACAGATCTGAAAGTATTAAATGATTAATGATGGCATAACAATAAAGCTCTATGAAAATATCAGGATGAGGAACTATGGCATCTTTCTATAATATGTGTAACCTGATAAAACGTCTTAAATGTAAAAATTCATCATGAGCAGTTAACTGCTAGCTGAATGAGGGCAGCAATTAACACTGGAACAAACTGGCTAGAAAAGCAAAAAAAAAAAAAGGACATATATACCTGTCCCTATCAGATGAGTGAATATAACAGCTCTAAGCCAGTATATTGTTCCTGAGTATTAGACACTGGACACAAGGTGGGGAACACACATGACACACTACGGACAATTTGGAAATGCCAATAAGCCTACAACGCATGTCTTTGGACTGGGGGTAGGAAACCAGAGTACCCAGAGGAAAGCATGGGAGAGCATACAAGCTCTGTGCACACAGGGCTTAGGGATTCAAACCCCCAACCCTGGAGGTGTGAGGAAAACATGCTAAACACTAAGCCACCATTCCTCACACGCTTTACTTAATTATTATCGGAAGTATATGAACAGGGACAAACCACACTCGTACTCAGTCTGAAAAAAACGGTACTGATGCATTCCTAGTATTTGTATCTTATTCATATATAATCAAACAAAATCCACCCCGATCACCCTTGCTCAATTGAAATGGTACAGATATTCTATGAGACCAAGTTGCTTGAGTGAGAATTTCACAGTTCTACAGGGATCATCACCATCAGATAAAATAACAACAATTTACATTTCAGCAATACGGAGAACATAGAAAGACTGAAGTTCACTGAATTTGTTCAATGAGCAAACCAGAGGGAAAGAGTGGAAAGGAAAAAATGTCCTTAAGAGGATATAAATAACAAACCTTGAGTTGAAGCATACGGTTAATGGATCCAATCCTCTTTGATACTTGGAGTTAAAAAAAACTCTGGTATCCAACCATCCATCAATTTTCCACACTGCTTATCATACACAGGGTTGTTGGGGAGCGTGGAAACTACCCCAGGGAACACAGGGCACAAGGTCAAGAACACCCTGGACGGGGTGCCAACCCATGGCAGGGAACAGTTCACACGCTACAAACAATTTGGAAATGCTAGTCAGCCTACATTGCATATCTTTGGACTGGGGGAGGAAACCGGAGTACCTAGAGGAAACCCAGAAACTTGGGGAGAACACACAAGTCCATGCACATAGGACAGAGATGGGTTTCAAACCTCTAACCACAGAGGTGCGAGGCAAGCGTGCCAACCACTAAACTAAATGTGCCCTCCAAAATCAAATGAAAAAATGACAAATAAGCTTCACTAATAGTTACTGGTTTGCATAAATGTACTCTATTCCAGAGCAGGAACTGAAAACTAACTAAAATCTGCTCTAAGCTTCTGAAAGAGTTCTTGGAAAGGTTTCTCTGGTGAAAACACACCTTCAGAGATCTTGTCAACTTCACTACACAGCTAAGGGCTCATTTCTGATTGGACAGAAGTTCCGGTTTGTTGGTGTTACACGACTGAGCTGTCTATTACGTTTAAAAAAAAATTACTTTCACTTTATCTCCTATGCTCTTCTCTCGAAGTTCATTTGACCAGAGGAGCGATGTGAGAAGACAAAGCATGTGTCTGAGAGACATCAAAGTTGCGTGCCTCAGCTGTTCGATATTGTACTGCTCTGACTTGACAGATAGTCACTCACATTGTACATATTGGTAAACACTGTGCAGAACACACTACAGGTGTTAAGAGACCAAGTGAGAGAGAGTGAGAGAGAGTGAGAGAGAGAGAGAGAGAGAGAGAGAGAGAGAGAGATAGTCTCTCTGAATTAATGAACTCTTAATGAGGCCACAGCGGCTCCTCTGTGTTTCTTTAATAGCCTCTACTAATCCATATGTTTATTACAACCACAGAATGGAAAAGGAAATACGCTCAATAAGAGGGGAGAAAATGGAGAGCCATGATCGTTCAGAAGCCTTTTTATTATCTACAGTAAATTAGCAAGTCTCAGGTTGTGTTATTTTCTGTTAAGAGCAAACGTAATGTTAAAAGACTGGCTTCTGTCTATGTGAAAGTAATACTGCAGTGTGTGTGTGTGTGTGTGTGTGTGTGTGTGTGTGTGTGTGTGTGTGTGTGTGTGTGTGTGTGCTGTACTCTATCTAAAATAATATGCTACAATGTTTTAGCCACCGTTCTCCTTAGACAAAATTGCATTTTCCTGTTGTAAGTGGATGTGATGTCCACACAGCCATTCGAGAGAAGATCTGAGGACACAGTGGATTGTTTGGTATCTGATTGGTTCCAACCTACAGTATACATCCTCCCTCCAGCAATGCAGCACTGCTCATGCATGGCCCAAGTTATATACAGGGAGTGCAGGGAGAACTGGGCAAACAATATATCTTCTTCTGAACCCAGAGGACACTTTGATTACAGTATTTTTAATTCTTGTCTTGCAATTCTCTTGATTTGATTTATTTTTTTTGTTCACGCTAAGTGTAGTCAGCCATGCTGTTGAAGTTATGCGCGCACTGCTTCAGGCTGCACCGAGTTCAGCCGCATTGCGGCTCAGAATCTAATTCCACTCTGGGGCTTTTCTCAGATGCACCCTCTCAGGAGCTGCTTTACTAGTCGAGGGCACCGTATCCTAATTATCATCAATTACAGAGGCTATGGGTACATAGGAGAGGAGAGGAGAGGAGAAACGGTTATGCAGCCATTAAGAACAGTTCATGAACAATCTGCTCATGTGTACTCAGGGGCTCTGCTTTTAATCAGATCCATTAAGATCCTACAGGCTAAGTGTAATGCAGCAGTGCAAGCATGAACTTGCACTAAAATGTACTTAGAGATCAAACTTATAGACATCCTACACGGCATATGTTGCGCTAATTCGAATTTGAGCATATTATTTGTCTGAACACAAACAATTATAGATGTTGAAGAACCAAAATGAATAGTTAATTGGTAGTCGATTGGTTGTTTTACTCAGCTTTTAAATTTAGCTCACCACAGTGCTGAAGTGTCATATGGATGATGAAAGTAAATATATTTGTTGAAATGAAAAAGATTTAGGGGGTAGGGCAGCCAATCATTCAGGGTCAGGGTCATGACAGATCCAGAGCCTACACCAGGAACACTGGGTGTGAAGCGGGAATACATCCTGGATATAATGCCAGTCTATCCCAGTGTCTTAAAGATACTTTTGTTAAAATATTATAGAAAGATGTCTTTCTAAGGCTAGCAAGGAAACATATTGCACAAATCATGTATTCAATGATCTCTGTGTTGGAGGTTTTTATGCCTTATAGCATAGTGTGATATGAGGATGCTGGGAAGAATTGACGGCTTGAAGAGAATGTTGATGCAGTAATATTTTTATCCATGATGCCACAAATTCACAAATCCAGGGTCCTAGATTCAATCCTGAAATGTCTGTGCCAGGGGTGTAACTTGGCCTTGTCATTCGGGGCTGTAACGTCAAAGATTTTTTTTTTAGTTCTAAACAATTATCCACTTGGTGCATTTCGTCACTATGTAACTGAACATCAGTAAAAGAAGATGGCGGTGTAATTTTATATCTTCAGTGAACGGAGGCGAGGCCAATCAGATTGGTTTCCCATCTGGAGTTGAATTCTCCCACGTTGTGGCCAATGTTTCCAGGAGAAGCTTCATATTCCCTAAGACCTTGACCAGGATAAAGCATGTTACTGAAAGTGAGTGAGTGAATTTTGGTCCAATGCACAATGAACTGATGATACTACAGGGTGTTGCAAAATTCTCTATACACAGAGGAAATTAACACATTTTTTTGCACTATTTCTTCCAACATTTTGAATACTTTGTTTATATATGTTTTTCAGATGCCTTTGCCAAAAAAAAGAACGTATTGAAATCTTTCTCCTGGCTGGATCAGGAAGCTGCCAGAAGGTTGCGATGGACTTTAACCGGAAACATGGCATGCACATCACACATCACACACTGTTGCCAAACTTATTAACAAATTCAAAAAGACTGGAAGTGTTATGGACTGTGGATGCCCAAGAACATTTATTGATGAAGACATAACTTATGTGGCGCTGGCAAACATAGTCCCCTATGTGGGGAGACTTTTGGGACACACTGTACAATGCACTGACATCATTTAGCTAAAACAATGAGAACTAATAGCCCAATAATATGTTATTTCACTATACTTAAGCACAGAAGTTGTTTATTTTTTCCCCTGTGTGTACAAAGCTATGAATTTAACAGATTTTCTCAAATAGTTTTTGTTTGTGTACAATATAAAAATGCTATAGAGTGTAGTCAGATTCAGCATGAACCATTTTATTTCACAAAGCACTGTAAAGGTCAGACCAGTGAAGGTCAACTTAACTAGTACAGATAATATTTAATATGATGCTTGCGCTACCATTTACTGATTATCTTTGTGATGCTTTTTGGAAAATTTAGCCTCGTTCTATATTCAGTGAGCAGATGGACAGTAGTGAACAAAGTCATGCCTGCAATATACTGTACTTTTTTTTATTTAGTCATTTTCAGTAACCTATTTGTCCTGGTTTATCAGGGTTGCAGTGGGATGGGACACCAGTCTGCACACATTCACACTTATTAGTATTTTACCTTGTTTTTGAGAGGTGGAAGGGAGGAATTTGAGAACATGGAGGAACTGACCTGGACATGGTGAGAACCCATGTCCTCCCATTTACATTTACATTTATGGCATTTGGCAGACGCTCTTATACAGAGCGACTTACATTTATCTCATTTATAACTGAGCAGTTGAGGGTTAAGAGAATTGTGCCAACAGTGGCAGCTTGGCAGTGCTGGGAATTGAACTCCTGACCTTCTGATCAGTAACCCAGAAACCCACCAGCAACCCACTGAGCCAACGCATGCTCAGGACTGAATCAGTGATCTGGGAGCTGTGAGACACCAACACTTCTCAATGCACCACCATGTAGCAGAACTTCTGATAATAATAATAATAATAATAATAATAATAATAATAAATATATAAATAAATATATATATATATATATATATAATATAGTCTTTATATATTTATGTTTTAAACTACACTCTTATTGTATCTTAATGTTGCAACAGGAAAGCGGAAATGGATGCAAATGCTAAAAGTTTATTAAACAGTGCACAGGTAAACTAATCCAAATGGAGAGGCTCAAAAACAGGCAACGGTCAGGCAATATGCAACTAGTACAAACTGGGCAAAAGAAAAAAAGCAGGAACTAGAACGTGATCAAGATCTAAACCAGAATGGCAATACACAAACATACGGCTTCGTAGGATCAGGTAAGAAGACACTGTGTTAGACTTCACAATGAGAGAGTGCGAATGCAGTCCTTATATACAGAGTGGTGATTGTGTACAGGTGTGTGAGTGATTAGAAGTCAGGTGAGTGTGTACATGACAAAGTCTGTGCATGATGGGAAGTGTAGTTTTCATCGCCCGTGTTGGTCGGCCGAGGTGTGTCCTGGGAAACCGAGTTCTCTGCAGGTGCAGGGATAGATCTGACACTTAAAAATCAGTAACATTTAAAATAAAACAAACAAACCGGTACCTATACAAATGAGACCACAGACTTGGACAAAATGCGATTAAGTTGAAATATCTGAACAATTATAAAAAGTAAAAAAGTGAGATTAATCGAATCCAGCAGGCATAGAAATGGTTTTTAATAAGATAATTATGAATTATGAATTAATTAATAATAATTTATTACAGTAAAAAGTAATAAAGCAACTCCTCACAAATAATAATAATAATAAAAAAAACCTGCAAAAATAAATGTTGGGAAATCAGCACAGTGGGAAGCAGCTGCTTGTAGATGTTGTGTTTTGTTTTGTTTTTTTTTGCTTCATTTAGCAAAATTAGTCTGCCATCTGGAATATAATCTGCTCCTTTAAATAAACTACAATCAATTCACTTTGTGCAACAGTGCTCTCGTTACCACTGGGTGCATCCATCCTCCGTGTGATACATCTTCATCCCTTTATGGGAAAAGTCACATACATCTCACATGGTTGTGTGAGTAATATGTGATCGGTTCGATTCCCGGCCCACATGACTCCAAATACTGAAGTGTCCTTGGGCAAGACACTGAACCCCAAGTTTCTCCCGATGGCAAGCAAGCGCCTTGCATGGCAGCTCTGCTACCATTGGTGTGTGTGTGTGTGTGTGTGTGTGTGTGTGTGTGTGTGTGTGTGTGTGTGTGTGAATAGGTGACTGAGACACAGCTTTGGAACTGCTAAGGTTAAACAAAGCGCTATATGAGTGCAGACCAGATGTTGACTCCAGCACACATCTGACATCATGTGGTGGATAAAACTACATGATCTACATGAATAAAAACATTGTGTGAACACAAATCATATGAATGAACACAAATCAAATAAATGATTCATGTTATAAGAAAATTATATATATATATATAAAACAAACACATGCTTCTACATGTGAAAAGTCCACTAGTGAGTATGCCTGTTGCTTTGTCCCTTACTAGTGTGAACATCAGGTCAAATTTCACTCGTGCCTATGTCAGGATCAATTCTTTCCTCCATCAGTGACGTCCATGAGGTCACCGAGTCCCATTCAGGCTCATTCTGTTTGAATTGGAAAGTTCTAGCATTTTCGTGCATGCAAGAATAATAATGATATTGATAATGAGTCTTTATTGGTCACATATACATTACAGCAGAGCAAAATTATTTTCTTCGCATAGCCAGTATGTTAGGAAGTTGGGGTTAGAGCATAGGGTCAGCCATGATACAGTGCCCCTGGAGCAGAGAGGGTTAAGGGCCCAACAGTGGCAGCTTGGCAGTGCTGGGCCTTGGGCCCCCGAGCTTCCGATCAGTACCCGAGAGCCTAGCAGTAAGCTGGGTCTTGAACCAATAATAATTTGTATTGGCTTTGCAGTGAAAAATAGACATCATTCTAAAATGACACAAAATGGCCACAATTATTTGATTTTTTTTGTTTGTCAAGCTTATTGTATTCTTTATTATTGTGCAGCACAATCATTGGGCAAACTGTGCAACTTAATACATGCATGAATTGTTCAGTGAAATGTATTTGCAAATTAAGTTCTAAATCGAACTAATTCACCCTTTCAGAGTAGTAATTGCTTTTTCAAGGAAAAAAAAGTTCTGCTAATGTGTTATCAGTGTTGTGTCGCACATGGATAGCACAAAAGTATTATAAAATAAAGCATGATTACTGTTTATTGTAGCACCATTGTGTTGTTTAAGTATAATTTTGCTAAGAGCTTTCAAGTCTATCAGCCAAGCTAAGACCTTGATTGCAATAGTTCCGAATTTGTGTTTATATATATATATATATATATATATATATATATATATATATATATATATATATATATATATTAACTGCTTTTGAGACAACCTTAACAACTGAATTTAGATATCCCTGGTATCCATAGTAATTACAGACATGCTACTATATGCAGATAACAGATAAACATTACATAGGAGAACACTGGAGTATTCCTGTAAGCTTTATCCAATGATTTACATGGCATATAGCACATTTCAAACCATGTAAACATGAAAAAAGTGAACGTGAATACACACACACACACACACACACACACACAAACATGCACACACTGGGCAGAACAATAATAAAGGAGTGTTCCTGCCTCTTATCAGATTCTGAAGCGTTGGCCTGTTGCAGGATCAATAGTTTGACCTTTGGTGATAAGTCTGCTTGAGTCTGCTCAGAGAGTGAGTTCAGTTCTTTCAGCAAAGGTAGAGGACACACACATCCTTTCAAACCCAAAACAAAACAATTAAAAAAGTTATAGAAGTCAGAAAGGAAACAGAAGGCAAATGTTTGAAATGAGAAGAAAACAAAGCCGTAGAGGCAGAAACCCCCTCTAAAGACTTAAGATCATGCAGACGGTACTGAAGAAGATTGAGATTCTTGCACAATTTAGCTACCTATAAGACATCCATTCTGTATTCAGAAAATTACAATCACTCTCTGCAATACTCACATATTGGTGAACAATAGTCACTCTGCATGACATACTGAGAGGAACAGCAAGCGTAATGAAGAAAGGTAGAAGGAGAAAAAAATGAAAAAAGAAGACATGAAGATAGGTGATAACAGGGGAAAGATGAAAAAGTTAAGATGGATGTCAGAGAGTGTAATGAAAAGAGACAGTTAGAGAGAATCAGGAGGGAGCAATGGGTTTTTTTCCCCTCCAAAACAAGTCTCTTCTAAGCTTCCTTCTCTTTTTCTACATCCTGTCTAACAGCACCATGCATACATCTTCTACCACTTCAGCGTTCCTACTCTTCCTCTTACCTTCTCTTTATTGCTTCATTCTTTTCACCCTGTCCCACTTGTTTTGTGTAAATATTTAGATAAATGGTGCTAGGATATGTCTGTTAAAAAATTCTAAATGACTTTATATGTCACACAAATCAATTCCTGTTTAAGCCGTCTACATATCCGGACATGTCTTATCATCTCTTTCTCTCACTCGCTTTCAGCAGAAATGACAAATGACTCGACCATAAGACTAACAGAACCCCTCAATAGGACACATTTGTCTGGACAAGTATTCCAATTCAGCATTGATGAAGGTTAAAAGGATGGGGGTTTTTGAGTATCATGATGATAATGATGATGATGGTGATGATGACGAAAGTGCTGTATGGATTTAAACTTGTGCATGATGACATTGAGGACATTCTGTTCTTTAGCATTGAATCAACCATTGCAATTGTCTTCTAGATGGTCTCTCTCTTGCTCTCTCTCTCTCTCACACACACATACACTCACCTCTCTGAGTGCCAATTTATTGTGACATTGACTGAGTCGTATCGCCGATTCAGCACTAAATGGTTCACAGTTCTAAACAGCACTAAAAAGCGATTAAAAATAAGAATCATCACTGATGATGCAATAATTTTACTCAGTTGCTCCAGACAGACTTTCCTAACTCTCTTGAATACATACCTTTGCAATTAGTTTCACTCCAATTACTAAATAAAATGCGTTAGGATGAACAAATGAGGAATAAATTGAAAGTTTAAGGGCCAGGCCTTTGGGATCGAAGCTTCAATTGTCCTGTTTGCAGTGAGCTTGTGTGCACTGTAGCCACAGAATCCTGTTTCTACATGATAGTAGTAACAGTCGATGAAAAAGACTTGGTCTTCTGCTGTTGTAACCCATCTACATCAAGATTTGACATGCCGTGAGTTCTGAGATGCCTGTCTGCTCACCATGGTTGTAAAGAGTTGTTATTTGCATAACCATAGACTTCCAGTCAGCTTGAACCAGTCTGGCCACAAGGCATTTCCACCCACAAAACTTCTGCTAGCTGGATGTTTTGGGTTTTTTTTTTGTCTGTGCAACTAGTCTATGTAAACTCTAGATGGGTTGTGTAAGAAAATCCCAGGAAATCAGCAGTTCTGGAAATAATCAAAGCAGCCCATCTGGCAACCACAACCATTCCACTGTCACTGCGATCACTGATTTCCACCCATTTTGATGTTTGAGTTCACATCAGAGTTTCATTAAATTGACACTCTTGACTCTTGGCTGCTGCCACATGATTGGCTAATTGCACAAATAAGCAGTGCTATGTACAGTATAACTATAATACTATTATACACTATTATACACTAGCTACAGTGGTGTGAAAAAGTGTTTGCCCCTTCCTCATTTCCTGTTCCTTTGCATGTTTGTCACACTTAAGTGTTTCGGAACATCAAACCAATTTAAACAATAGTCAAGGACAACACAAGTAAACACAAAATGCAATTTTGTAAATGAAGGTGTTTATTATTAAAGGTGAAAAAAAATCCAAACCATCATGGCCCGGTGTGAAAAAGTGATTGCCCCCCTTGTTATAACATACTATAACTGTGGTTGTCCACACCTGAGTTCAATTTCTCTAGCCACACCCAGGCCTGATTATTGCCACACCTGTTCACAATCAAGGCATCACTTAAATAGGAGCTGCTTGA
>JAFFST010050779.1:240628-248514 GCA_022414735.1 Noturus placidus | reverse complement strand
ATAGGGGTAAAAAAAAAATATTGATTCTGTATTGATATATTTTGTTATACTCTGAAAAGTGTATAAGAATCAATAAAAAAAAAAATATAAAAAAAAAAACAAACTGTGTTGTATTTAAAATATTGCAAGTTTCAACTTGCTAAGCCACACCACCTGTGTTTCTTGTTTTTGATTTTGGCAACGCCAAGCCTAGCTTGTACAATATGTTTGAATTTTGAGTTTGTGATATGAACTTTCTGAATAAACCTAAACTTGGATCCATCCTTAGTCATTTACATTTTACATTTACGGCATTTGGCAGATGCCTTTATTCAGAGTGACTTAATAAAAAAAAATATATTTAAAGGTTAAGGGAGTTGATCAACGGCCTGACAGTGGAGGCTTGAGTATGAACTCACAACATTCTGATCTGTAGCCCCACGTCTTAACCACTGAGCTACCTCTGCCCACTGCCTTCGTCTTGCTTTATCACTTTTTTTGGTACATATTATGCTTAATTTTTACAAGCTAATAATAGGTGACATCATTTATCCACGTGATTAAAGACACCTCTTAGTAACTAAAGTAAAACCTGATTGGCCCCTTAGTGAGATAAAATGAAGTCTATTCATCCCTTAAGGTCAAAAATAAGCCTAGAGCTTTTAAGGTTAATTGTATTGTGCTACTTTGTCTGTCTAGATCCCTTGACTAAATTTAATTTCAGTATATTCAAGAGGGCTGCATTCAAAATGATCACCTTCTCCACTGCTTCACAGTTAATAATCAGAAAGCAGGATTTGACTGGCTGGCCTACACTCTAAAATACACTGGGTTAAAAACAACCCCAATTGGGTTATTTTTAGCCCAAGGGCTGGGTAAAAATAGGACAGAACACATTTTGGGTTAAACTAACCCATCAAGTTGTGTTGTTAGTTTTAACCCAGAAAATGGGTTGTTTTTCAACCCATAGTATAGTTTCATTTTCAACCCAAAGGATGGTTTCATCAGTTCAGACATGTATTGCTAGCACTGCTAAAGTAATGTTTATCTATAGACTTTGAAATAAATTACTCAAATAAGTCATATATTTAAGACGAAAACATCAGATTTTGATCAAAGGAGAATTTTAAAACATCCTTAAAACTGAGTAACCAACTTACGATCCAGTGGGCATTAAAAACAAGTAAGCCAAATGAAGATAGCAGTGCATTTAATGTTGTATAAACTAGACTGCTATTGCACATTTTTGTTTTTCTAGTGTACAGTAATGGTTATATGGATAAATATATTTGTACGAACTTGTTTTTCCAACTAAATGGTAAATGGTTAGCACTTATATAGCGCTTTTATCCAAAGCACTTTACACTGTGTCTCATTCACCCATTCACACACACACCAATGGTAGCAAAGCTGCCATGCAAAGCGCTAACTTGTCATCAGGAGCAATGTGGGGTTCAGTGTCTTGCCCAAGGACACTTCGTTACCTCCACCTGAGGCGAAGTCCACGTTGAGTTGATTTGACCCAAGGAGCTGGGCTGATGCGTTGGAGTGGGGGAGGGGTACATTGATTTAACTGTCAGTGTAAATGACCCAGCCACTAAAAAACCCAAACTACACAAAACTACCCCAAAACTATCCAAGACCGAGAAAATAACCCGATTAAATAATCCAAAAGGCTCAACCCAGCATTTGGGTAGAAAAAATAAAGAGTTTATGGTTGCATTTCTGAAGCCGAGTGATGCTGTGTGGACAAACCCACTTAAAATCCCCCTTTTCCGCACAGCCCTGTTTGTCTTTCTGTTTCACTCTGTTTTTTTTTTCCTCTCTAGTCTCAGTCTCATTCCCACTGAACAAATAAATGACTGACCTTTGTCAAAGAGAAACAGTGAGTGAAAGGGAAAGCAAACATATCAAGAAAGACTATAGCTCATGTGTAACGGCTGCCTCTTAGAACGGTTCCACTTTTAAAGACCAAAGCTGAACAACTAGGTCACATCAATGCGTTTATTTAAAGCAAACCTTTTTTCACTACAATCTTACCAAATGAAAAGAGAATTAAAGACCAATTTAGCCTCTTTTCCCAGCAGGATTCTGCCTAAGTGGTGACCTCTTTTAGCAGACCAGGGATTGGTTAATTGAAGTCTACAATTCGCAGAATGCCATGATGGTCTTAGTGTCAGCTAAAGTTAGACACTACCTTTCTGACCTCTAAGACTGGTAGAAATACTTGCCCTTAAAAAGTGACAAAGAGACCAAAATAGACCACTTACTAGGATATATTACTTCAAATGGGAAACAAACCATATATTAATGTGTACAGAGAGAGAGATTGAGATAAAAAGAAGGATGCATTTACTATAGAGAATAAACCATTTTAAAAAATATTTAGGTAAAGACATAGATTTTACAGAAACAATGCAATAAGACAGAAAGGCTTATGTACTCAATGTAACTTGTTTCCTATAACTGAGGTTTCTTTTGTGTTGAATTTGCTTGTTTACTTGCTGAGTACAGCAAAGTCATCACCTCATGAACATGGCAGAGATCTCACTTGTGCACATCACACTCTTCCTTAAGCCATTCTCATCAACTCATCTGACCCAGGTGGCACTGACAGTCTTCTATTCAATCGAAGAACCTATATATATATATGTATATATATTTATATATATATATATATATGTATGTATATATGTGTGTGTGTGTGTGTGTGTGTGTGTGTGTGTGTGTGTGTGTGTGCTTGGCATCAAAACAATATCACTTATCACCATTCCCACAGTGGAGCATGGTGGTGGCAACTTCTCTTCGGCAGATTTTTCTTTTTTCCCCCCTAACATGTTTCTCTTTGATATTCTGGAGTTGGTTGCTATATCACATTAAAGGTAGATTTGAACATCTAATTACCTACTATTGGTACTCAGTGTAAGAAGGAAGGAAGTTTTTTTATCATGATATTGATATCACAAGCTTACAGGGTGTTACTGTAAGATCGACTAATACGTACACACACACACACACACACACACACACACACACACACACACATTGCATCCAAACCACAAACATGCAACTTGTCCCTGTCAAGGACAAGAGCCACAGTCGATATTTTTCATCGGTTCTGACAGCAAAATTACAGTGGCAGAGGCTCAAAACCCTCTGGAGCACTGCCAAGCAAACCCAGAGAAACTCATGCCAGGGAGAAGACCAGGGAACGCAAGTGACTGCAAAATCCCGGCTCATTCACTTAGAAATAACACGGGTAACATCTGTTTAAAAATACATATTTATTAAACAGCAAAGTGTTTAATTGTCTTATTTAGACTCACGAGTTTACATGAAACATCTGCAGTTTAAGAGTCCCTTATTAGCTGTGTGAGTGTTGGAGACAGACCAGTGAAAACATGTTGAGTATTGCATTTTGACAGAATTTGACACATTTGACTATGGCAGTTTACATCATCCTGTGTAAGTAAAACAGAGACGACTACCTGCAGATCGCTATAATTCCGGAGCCGGATGGTGGCCTGCGTGGTGGTATTGTTCTGCTGTTGCAGGAGGGTATGTTTTAAACACTGCAGCACGAGTAGTGTAAAACTGTGCAGAATGTTAATGTGAATTTGTGTGTCTGTGCTTATAGGCGTATTCTTTTCTCCAGCATTGTTTCAACCTATGACGTTTCTAGTACATCTGTAGCATATGATTTAAAACACACTTATAATCCCAGTCTAAGGGCAGGTCTTGAATTCTGTCTATAAGGGTTGTTTATCTGAAACAGATTTTTGTCAATTCGTCAGTTAACTGTCAATTTGTATTTACAGTATATCTGTCTAATTTATACTTTCACAGATGGACATAGCTTTTCAGAGGTTATGTGTTACCAACATAGCAGAATGCACAGATATCAGAGTCCACACCTCAGATCAGTTCTGGCATTGCGAAGAGCGCCATCATTTAAAGGTAATTTTTCACTGACAAATTCCTCTTAAACGGCAAAATATATGTCTAGTGCGAGGGTGAATGAGTCAGCCTTCATGTAAAAAGAGCTTCTGCATGCTGACATCGTAGTACAGTAACTACAGTCTTGTAATGACACATCATTGACTTTGCACCAGTTTCTGTTTTCATTTGCACTCATTAAGCAATCCAAAGGGTATTTAGTGATAATTTGTTTATTGCATATTTACATGAACTGATTGTGTATTACCTTGACGAATCCCTGGTATCTTTAGACATTTAATGAGATCATTTATTTACAATCAAAACATCATGAGATTGAGTGTTAAAACATGCGTTGTGTCTCATTATTGCGCATTTCCATTTATTTCTCTCAAAACTCACTTATAATGAAGTCTTAAAGTTTTGTCAAAGAGTCCTTTGACTTTTGTATATACATGTTATATGGCCATATAATAGCCATATAACCCACATTAAAAGCTACAACTGACACACTTTACAGTTCTTAGAATGAGACAGACTAAAGAGAACTGTGGTTGTATGTGTGTATGTGACCCAGTATGGTCTAGAAACTGCCTACATTTTGTAGACACTCAAACACATACTCTCTACACACAAACACCAAATTAGCATTTTCTATCTGCCAATACTCAATTACTGTCAGCTATCCGAACATGCTCTCTCCTACACTCACACCTACACACACACAAACTAAGTGCCAAGAAATCATTAGATGCTCTTTCCCCACCTACCCTTCACAAAGTGCATTATCCAGTAAAACACTCCACATCATACACCCCCCCAAAAAAAAAAATTTACAAATTACATTACAACAAAAAAACAAGAATGTGTAGCTCTTAACCACGTACAGCATATTATACCACCCACATACTAAATCAGGAACTTAATAAAGATATCAAACTCTGCATGCTGGATGAGCAGATTTTCAGCTTAAAATATAATAACTAGGCAAATCTCCATTCGAATTATAATTCTTCGCAAGAGCTGAAGAAGGCTTAACGTGAAAAGCCACTGTAGAGCAAGAAAAGGCTTACAAACTCTAGTCTCACATACACATACACACTGTGACAGATTTGCACAAACGCATACAGATGTCCAGTTCCATTTGGTAAATTGGCAATCGATCAGGGTCTGGTCAGAATGTGTGAAGTAGCTGTGATTTCATTAGAGGAATTCCACAGTGATTTTCAATCTAAACTCTACATGTCACATCTGTAGCGTATGTAAGGTTGCCACAGAGGAACAAATTGACTACTTTCACATGCACATCAAATTCCATTTAAAGTTGCAGCCATATTCCAAATACGATGTGTATATTCCTGTATACATGGCTGTTGTAAGTGTGCCTGAGGTGTGATTATTAAATACCATTGACTACTCCGCCTTGTGCCTGATGCTCCCTGGGATATGCTCCAGGTTCGCTGTACCCCTGAAGAAAAGGATAAGCGGTATAGAAGATGAATGGAGATAGATGGATAAAATTTAATCAAACTTAGATGAGCTAAGACCTCTAATTACCTGGTGAACTCTTAAAGTACTACTTTTCTCATCTGGGCTCTTTAATGTCTCATTGGATAGTTAAGGGTTCTCAGCCTGCTAAAAAAGAACCCTTTCAGATAGGGAAACCCTTTATCCCCATCTTAAAGAGTTCCCCTGTAGGGACAAATAAAAAACCAAGAGTTCAGAATTTTCAAAGAGTATAGGAATAAAGGATAGAAAACTTGTTTGCTCTAAGCCAGGGGTATCCAATATTATCCACAAAGGGCCGGTGTGGGGGCAGGTTTTCATTCCAATCAAGCAGGAACCACACCTAATTCTAGTCGAGTTTGGCTTTCAGTAGACTCCGGTGTGGCTTCTGCTTGGATGGAATGAAAACCTGCACCCACATCGACCCAGATTGGACACCCCTGCTCTAAGCACACTTATAACAGAAGTCTAAGTCAATTGTTGAAAGCTGTCAATAAACATTTACCATCAGCTCCATAAATATTTGGACAAATCATTCTTGTTTTATTATTCTGCCTACTGTTGGAGTTGAAATGAATATGAGCTCAAAGGCTTTCAGCTTTAATTTGAGGGCATTTCCATCCAAATCGGGTGAACAGTGTAGGAATTACAGCACATTTTATATGTGGTACATTACAGCTAAGGGACCTAAAGGACAGCTGTTTCATGGCCAGGTGTGTGAGGCCAGTGAAGACTGAGACCTTTATTTATCAAAGTTGTGTCAAATCAAACTTCTGGGATTTGAGGGCAAATGAAAAATCAGC
This sequence comes from Noturus placidus, assembly GCA_022414735.1. Taxonomy (NCBI): domain Eukaryota; kingdom Metazoa; phylum Chordata; class Actinopteri; order Siluriformes; family Ictaluridae; genus Noturus; species Noturus placidus. The sequence goes on along the minus strand of JAFFST010050779.1, from coordinate 242,290 downwards.
TTCTGCTGATGTTCTTTTGTGGTTCTTTCTTGTTCTGCTCGACCTTTTCAGCAGCCTTCGACACAGTCAATCACAAAACCCCCTCTCCATCCTCATGAGGATTGGAACTCATGGCAGCGTGCTACACCATCCGACCTCTGCAGCTGATCCAGAACGCAACTGTGTGACTTGTTTTTGACCTCCCCAAGTTCTTACATCACCAGCTTCCTGTTGCCCCCCACATCAGATTTAACATACCGATGCTTGCCTACAAATCCAACAACAGACCAGCAGTGTATTAAAACTCTGATATACTGTGGTAGATGTCTAAATATTCATGGACCTGACTGTATGTAAAATGCATATTTTTTGTAGAGCTTTTTTAGGAATTCAGTCAAAGCTCTAAATGTGTAGACGGAACTACTTTTACTGTATTGCTCCCATGTTGGAAAGTTGGATCAAACTGCATAAGAGGATATTTGGTAGGACTTTTTTTCTCATGTCTGTCTCATCCTAAATTATTCATTACGCAGTATATGTACCTTATATAGTTGCATTCTTTTTACGTTTGCCTCACACCTCCAGGGTTAGGGACGCCCTGTGTCTGCGGAGTGTGCATGATTCCTCCGGGTACTCTGGTTTCCTCCCCCACTCCAAAAACAGGTGTTGTTGGCTGCTTGGCTTTTCAAAATTGTCCGTAGTGTGTGAATGCATGTGCGATTGTGCCTTGAGATGGGTTGGCACCCTGTCCAGAGTGTTCCCCACCCCATACCCTGAGCTCCCTGGGATAGGCTCCATGCTCCCCGTGACTCTGTATACAATAAGCGGTATGGAAAGTGAATGGATGGATGGACATTCCTTGTCCATGATAACCACAGAAATGCTACAGATAGAAATTTTGAGTGAAAAACGCTGATGTATGGCTTCAACATATGAACAGGAGTGTGTGTGTTGGGGGGGTGGGGGTTTCTTGTATCCATTTCACTAACCACTGCAATCAGCTTGAGCTTGCCTGCAGGAGTGATGCGTCTTACACACACACACACACACACACACACACACACACAAACACACACACATTTGTGCTATTACTGCAGGATGTCTCTGCTGGGATAAGCTTCACATCATACCCTTCACAAGCTGACAGTCCTCCTCAAGAACACACACACACACACACACACACACACACACACACTGAGCGCAGCAGACTGAGAGGGCATGCATCAGTCTCGAGAGACATGCTAATGTGTCAGCACCAGTGCAGCAATTCAGGCACAAGTGCAGTGATGCAGGTTCCAAACAATATATATAGTATATGTTATGCTTATTTCTCTTTTAAAGATCTTAACTACTTTAAAATAGTTTTCACATTTGTCTTCTTTACTTTACTTCAACTATTTTTTACTCTCTTCCCTTTTCTCATTGACTTTCTTTTGTTTTCTGAAAAGTCTCTCTCTAATTGGGATTGTTAACCCTGCATAAATGTGTACTTCAATTCAATTCAATTTGATTTTAACAATGGACATTGTCTCAAAGCAGCTTTACAGAAACATATATACACAGGATACAGGTTTTAAGTGTGTGGATTTATTCCTATTGAGCGAGCCGGTGGAGACGGTGGTGAGGAAAAATTCCCTAAGATGATATGAGGAAGAAACCTTGAGAGGAACCAGATTTAGAAGG
>JAFFST010050779.1:228128-238128 GCA_022414735.1 Noturus placidus | reverse complement strand
GCTGAGTCACTGGCTGTCTTCATATGAAGACTAAACACCTACCTCTACAGTCCAAGCTGGAGACCCTGGAGCTGTAAGGCAGCTATGCAACCGTGACGCCCTATATATATATATATAATATTTTTAATGCTACTCCTGAGAAACCAGTGATCCTGCCCCCTTCTGCTCTCCAGACCTGCCTGATCCATACTGATGCCCTACTTCAGGTTGGAGTATTCACTTGGAAATCACTCGCTGCTGCCCAGGATGGTCCCACAAATCATGGATGGATGGTACTACTTAAAAACCATGAACATGGATTTGGACCACAATTCATCTGAACAGTTACGCTACGATGGCTTTGGACTATAATTGCTATTATAGCTTTCGGATTGCATTTGCCACAAACAGTTTTGCACTCACGACCCCATCAGTGAACAGTGGATAAGTTCAACAAAAAAGACTTCATGTGAAAATTATAATGAATTTCCTGGTTACACAACTGTGCTTTTTGTCCATGTAGTACAGAGTTATTTATATGTAGAAAGAATTATTTATAATTGCACTATCCAGTGTCGACGGGTTCCCTTTTGAGTCTGGTTCCTCTCAAGGTTTCTTCCTCATATCGTCTCAGGGAGGTTTTCCTTGCCACCGTCACCTCTGGATTGCTCATTAGTGATAATACATCGATTGAAAATTTCTATCCTGAATGTATTTATTTCTTTAAAGCTGCTGTGTGACAATATCCATTAATAAAAGCACTATACAAATAAAACTGAATTGAATTTAATTATTTTCACACATTTTGCTATTGTTTATTATAAGTTCCTATCTCACATAATTTGTAAGACAGAATGTTGAAGCCCAGATGAACACTGCAGAGGCTGAAGTCATCTTAGGGAGTTTTTCCTTGCCATTGTCGCCACTCAGTGTCTTGCTCAGTTGGGATAATTTCTCACTTTTACTGTGTATGTACTGTGTTTGTATTCCTGTAAAGCTGCTTTGAGACAATGTCTATTGTAAAAAGCGCTATACAAATAAAATTGAATTGAATTGAATTGAATCTTCCATTGTTTGAACAGTGGTGCTTCAGTGTGTAATTTATATGGATAAAAGCGTCTGCTAAACGAATAAATGTAAATATAATGTAAATGTAAATGTGGATGAAGAGCATGTGCAGAGCTGTGCTAATCCCCAAGATCAACCAAATTTACTATTCCCTTTACTGTCTCTGAAAACAGTTTTTTATAGTCCCTCTAACTGAACTGATGAAATGATGCAACAAAAAAGCTGTGATTTCCAAATTGAGTCTCAGAATTTGCTTGTTTCCAAATTCACTTAAATTCAGTATTGCAATATTTCATGTACTGTAAATGTTACCTAATATATTTTTTGTGATTGATATTGATTTGTTACAGTAAATAATAACTTAATTTAGGTTCCTGCTTATGCTAGAAAACTTTAAAAGTACAAAGACTGGAAGGAAATATTGATCATAAAATTTCCACATTGCCTTGCTACTTTCTTTCCCCCAGAGCCTACATAGGGGATGTTCTATGAAGAGTGCATGCCTGAGTGTGTGTGTGTGTGTGTGTGTGTGTGTGTGTGTGTGCACGTGTGCGTCTGCATGTGTGTATGTGTTTTTTCTAAGTGTCCATGAAGTGTAAGGACTCCCAGAGTGCTGATGAGGAAAAGCTTTTAGGCTTAGGTCCCAAAACAGTTGGCCACTAAGGAAGCTCAACCATCGAGTGGGGGCAGAGACTACAGCACAACCGGAGCTTACAGAAAATGCATGCAATGGACTGTTGGACTGTACTGTACAAGTACAAAAGTACATCGGCTGGATGTAAGAATTTTGGAATTTGTCTCTGGTAGAAAAATAACATTGCAAGAGACTCTAGGACTTAGAATATTTCTGATCAGAGGGGCTGTGGTGGCTTGACAGTTAAGACTCTGGGTTACTGATCGGAAGGTCAGGGGGTTCAAGCCCCAGCACTGCCAAGCTCCTGGGCCCTTGAGCAAGGCCCTTAACCCTCTTTGCTCCAGGGATGCTGTATCATGGCTGACCCTGAGTTCTGATCCCAACTTCCTAACATGCTGGGGTATGCAAAGAAAATAATTTCACTGTGGTGTAATGTATATGTGATTAATAAAGACTCATTATCATTACAACCCATACAGTGACCTGCATATTTTTGGACAGTGGGAAGAAACCAGACAACCCAGAGGAAACCCATGTGAACATGGGAAGTACATGCAAAACTGCACACAGACTGTAACCTGAGCCTAGGATCGAACATGGGTCCTGCACTGTGCTACCTCTCCAGAAGTATTATAAAACTATGGTACATTCAAAGCAGTGTTGGGCGTCTGTGGCTCAGTCGGTAGAGCGCGTTGTCCACTAATCCACTAATCGTAGGGATGGTGGTTCGAATCCCGGCCCGGGTGATCCCATGCCGAAGTGTCCTTGGGCAAGACACTGAACCCTAAGTTGCCCCCGATGGCAAGCTAGCACCTTGCATGGCAGCTCTGCTACCATTGGTGTGTGAGTTGGGAAGTAGTTATCTAACAATAACTACACTATTTTAAAAATACTGTAACTTTTATAGTATCGAGTTACTGTTTTTCAAAGGCGTAGTTATGTAGCATGACTCTTTTTTTTTTGTTGAATTATAATTGTGCCCTTCATTGCATATCTTTGATGCCTGCTTGGTTCACAGGAATTAAGAACCTCATTGTAACTCACATGGACAGGAAGAGACTGTCTGATGGACACATAAAGTAGCTAACCACAGTTTGTTACGTGATGTATTGGGTGGGTAAATGATAATACCGTAAAAAATTAACACTGGAATTTATTTTCTGATGCAGAGGATATTACTAGCATTTGTTGTTAATACGCAACGCAACACAATGTTTACATTTACTTCCAAATAAAATCAAATAATTCAATAAGTTTATCAGAGCATGCAGAGGAATTTATTTTATGTTCTGAATACAACAGTCTGATTGTTTCTCTCAAACAGTTAGCTTAAGGGATTAGCAAGAGAAAAAAGATCCCATCTTAACTTATTGTTTACTGTTATTTTATTAATAAATCATTAAAATGAGTCAATTATTAAAAAAAAAATAATCGTTTATCATTGCATGTATTATTGTTGGCCTAATGGAAGTATCAATAATTGACGTTCAACACACTCATCCTTATTATTGATGATGGAGCGGGACATGGCGACTGATTTCGAAACTGAGAAAACCAATTACCCGTGGCTCTATTTGTTGAAGTTCATGTGCCTCAAGGAATGTAATAAAAAATATATCTTACACCTTTATATGCAATCATTGCAAAGCAAATATTAAAATACTGTTGACGTCCAAGAGTTAAAGCACAAATTTAAGGACTTGTATAGAGGTGAGTGTGATTTTAAATTCATAAGCAGCCTAATGTACACATTATTTAAAATTAGTAGGTTATATTTCTGGATTTAATTACATTATTATTATTATTATTATTATTATTATTATTATTATTATTAGTAGTAGTAGTAGTAGTAGTAGTAGTAGTAGTAGTAATAGTAGTAGTAGTAGTAGTAGTAGTAGTAGTAGTAGTAGTAGTAGTTGTAAACTGTTTGAGTATTAATTGTATCTTTGGATGGTCTATAAATAAAACAACTCTATAAATTCATAATTGCTCTGAATTATATTTGAATTGTATTTAATCCTTTATGCACACTTATATACAGTTATTCATAAGCTGATTCACAAACATAACATACTAAAAATGTTGCCCATTTAAGTAGCTTCAATGTACAGTAGTTTAAAACGACAGCTTGACTGTAGCATAATTACTTCAAAATATGAGTAGCTTTCCAAGCTACAGTTTCAAAGTAGTTTCCCCAACACTGTTTCACAGGTACTGAATATCAGATGGAAGAGCAAAACTTACAATGTGCATGGTGCAGACCAGCCATAAACTGAACCATTAATCAGGGCCCATGAGCTCTGGGGAGAAGTCTAGGTGCAAGATAAGAACTGTGTCTTGCCATATACATACCCTGATACACACTCCTTGAATAGTATATAACCATGAGTCAGTGCATCTGCTTTTATCCAACACTGAAATACACTGCATACGTCTGAGTTTGTGTAATGTGAAAAACTGTAGCATATTGTGTAACACTCTGAGCACATATACAGTACTTTAACTGTATAAGAGAGTGGAGACAGAGTAAAGGGGGAGGGGATGAAGGGCAATGGGAACATTTAACCTTGAACAGTTAACCTCACCAAGTAATCTCACCAGTTGTACATAAGATGATTCACAAACATGACATACTAAAATGTTGCCCATTTTAGTAGCTTCAATGTGCTTGAAATTTGTGAACCTTTTAACATTTTCACACAAGTCCTAAAAGTAGTCCAATTAAACAAATGAGACAAAATATTGATCAAATAAATGATCCAATACTACATATAGGTGAGTAGTAAAAGTATGTGAACCTCTAGGATTAGCAGTTTAATTTCAAAGTTAAATTCAAGTCAGGTGTTTTCAATCAATGTAATGATTATCAGGTGTGAGTGAGCATTCTGTTTAATGTAAAGAAAAGGGATCTATCAAAGTCTGATCTTCACAACGCATGTTTGTAGAAGTGTATCTTGGTGTGAACAAAGGAGTTTCTTTTTTGTTGGTCTCCCTCCCCAGGAGTGGAGACCAACAAAGATCACTCCAAGAACAACATGTGTAATAGTATGTGAGGATATAAAGGAGCCAGGGAAACATCTAAGCAACTAAAGGCCTCTTTCACATTGGCTAATTGTAATGTTCATGAGTCGACCATCAGGAGAACACTGAACAACAATGGTATGCATGACAGGGTTACAAGGAAAAAGCCACTGCTCTCCAAAAAGAACACTGCTACACCTCTGCAGTTTGCTAAAGATCACATGGACAAGCCAGAAGGCAATTGGAAAAATGTTTTGTGGATAGATGAGACCAAAATAGAATATTTGTTTTAAATGAGAAGTGATATGTTTGGAGAAAGGAAAACACTGCATTCCAGCATAAGAACCTTTTCCCATCTGTGAAACATGGTGGTGGTAGTATCTTGGTTTGGGCCTGTTTTGCTGCATCTGGGCCAGGACGACTTGCCATTGTTGATGGAACAATGAATTCTGAATTATACCAGCGAATTCTACAGGAAAATGTCAGGACATCTGTTAGTGAACTGAATCTCATGAGAAAGTGCGGCATGCAGGTATTTCAATGACACTAAGCACACAAGTCATTCTAACAAAAAATGGTTAAATAAGAATAAAGGTAATGTTTTGGAATTGCCAAAGTCCTGACCTTAATCCAATTGAAATGTTACGGAGGATCCTGAAGAAAGTAGTTCATGTGAGGAAACCCACCAACATCCCATAGTTGAAGCTGTTCTCTACTAAAGAACGGGCTAAAATTCCTCCAATCGGATGTGCAGGACTGATCAACAGTTACTGGAGATGTTTAGCTGAAGGTATTGCTGCACAAGGGGGTCACACCAGATACTGAAATCAAACTCACTTTTCCAACTCACAGGTATGTAATATTTGATCATTTTCTGCAATAACTAAATGACAAAGTATAATATTTTGTCTCATTTGTGTAAATGGGTTCTCTTTATCTACTTTTAGGACTTGTGTGAAAATCTTATTTTGTTTTAGGTCATATATATGCAGAAATATAGAAAACTTACCTATCTGAATCAGAGATTGCTCTAAATGCAACAAGAACAAATACAGAGCATTAAATATATACCAATGATGAACAGGCACCTCTGATGACTCACTCTAGAAGGATACTGAGTTTGATATAGAGAGGCACTCTGTAAGACAATACCCCATGTTAGTCACTGGTCGGCCATTATTTTACTAGCTAAACAACGTCATAACTGGGTAAGAGTTCCACAACAATGCTAAATCAGCTGACTACCATCTTTTGTTCAAATGAAAGGGCACATCTCGGATATCATCTCAAATAAAAGGGCACATGTGAACAAATACATAATGTGCATGGTGCAGACCAGCCATGAACTGAACCATTAATCAGGGTTCATGAGCTCTGGGGAGAAGTCTAGGTGCAAGATAAGATGAGTCTTGCCATATACATTCCCTGATACACACTCCTTGAATAGTATATAACCTTGAGTCAGTGCATCTGCTTTTATCCAACACTGAAATACACTGAAAAACGTCTGAGTTTGTGTAATGTGAAAAACTGTAGCATATTGTGTAACACTCTGAGCACATATACAGTACTTTAACTGCATAAGAGTGTGGAGACAGAGTAAAGAGGGAGGGGATTAAACACAATGAGAACATTTAACTCTGAACAGTTAACCTCACCAAGCATCCATAGCATTCATGTAATCATGGATGCTAAATAGAGTAGTCATGTAAGTCACAGAGAACAGGGATCACTCCTTCAACTCTGTTTAGAAAGAAAAGTATTTTCACTGAACCTTTGTAATAAATGTAGACAAAACTTAGGCCTCTTCTCCTGGTCTTCCCACCAAATTAGACAATAAATAAATGCTGTCCTTTTCAACAAGAAAAGCCATCAGCATGCTGAATCCATCCATTTTCTGTGCTGCCTATCCTACACAGGATCATGGGGGAGCCTGAAGCCTTTTCCATGGAACTCCGGGCTTGAGGTGGTGGACATCCTGGACAGGGGGCCGGCTCATGGCAGACTATGAACAATTTTCAAAATACCAGTCAACCTAAAATGCATGCCTTTGGACTTTGGGAGGAAAGGAAAAATGGAGAGGCAGGATTTTAACCCACAAGCCAGGTGGTGTGAGACAAACATGCTAACCATTAAGCCACTGTGCCCCTGAATTAATCCATTTACAGTACCTTCAATAATATAGAACTGAACTCTATTAATCCTGTTTGGTTTGTTTACACTAATTTTATGGGTGTTCTATGTGCATAACCCTCCCCCATGACTCAATAATACATTTTCTGGTCATTTTTAACAAAATTATGTAGTGGGGTGTGTGTTGTTGTTAAAACGTCACCCTTATTAACTATGTGGCTAATAGTATATAAATGGTTGTTTATGCCTCCCAGAATGCGTCATGGTTGAAAACCTGCCCCTTCCTTTTGTTCCTTTTGTAGTCTACGGACTACAGAGGTATGTGTTTTTGGCATTGTTGCTTAGTTGTGTGATGCTAGCGTTGTCCATTTACCATGTTCTTAACTTGTTTAGTATGACGTTGGCCTACCAAGACTGTGTGGGAGTGATGTGCTGCTCACTCTCAGTGCACTGTGCTGTCAAGGCTTCCAACTGTGTAACATGGTCATTTAATGTAGTTCTGGTCGAAGCGCCATCTATTGACGTCACATGTATGTGCCATCATGAGTACCATGTCATCGGATCACGGTAGGTAAATCGTTTAGTTCTGTTATTTAAGTATCTTGCATGCTTTCCAAATTGAGGTTGTAACACCTGTTTGTTCTTAGGGTCCTCGATTTTGCATGCGTTAAGGTAAGCTGAGTGAGATGTGGTCATATCGGTATAGCTCCTCCCCCTCATTCACGGCGCCACGTGACTGGTTTTGCTACTTCATGCTTTGATTTGGTTTAATTTTGTTTTGTTTTGTGTTGGTTACTGTCACTGAGCTCAGTTTTCTTTAATGCAGTTGTGTTGTAACAGTCTTTATCAGTTATGCTGATACTTCTATATGGTAGTAGTGGTTTTGGTCAGCTTTGGAAACCTTGCTACCTGTAATCAGTTTGAGTGTGGGGGTATCTGTTTTGTGACAGTAAGTTTGTCTTTTTGTTTCATTCTTTTGTTTGTCTGATTTGAATATATTGTAATTGACTTTGTGTTGTTGTTGTTGTTTCCTCCTTGTAGGAGCTGATTGGTTCTTGAGGCTGGGGGGAGTTTTTTGCTGCACCTTTAGGCTTTACTTAATTAAGGGTCATCATTATTGCTGTGTTTATTTGCAGTGAATTTTGTGGGTATGATTCTGATTAGTAGGGTGCTTTTCCCATTTGCATAGATGGTGCTTCAGTACTAGCCTGCCTTTCATACAGGAAGCCTCAGTCCTCCTAGGATTATTGTTAATGGCCTCTTGTGACTGTTTTATTTAACCAATGCTTGACTGTGTTGCTTGCTTCTTGCCAGTCTTTTAACCTCAAAATAAAATATTTTTTGTATGGAAACCCATGCCTCTTGCCTGTTCTAAGTGGAATGTACTTGTGTGTCCTTATTTCAGTTATTTTCCCTGTTTTCCCGGGGTGGAGTAGTTGGTACAAACCGAAACAAACAAGCCGCATAGCTACCCGTGGCATAAGTGTTGCAAAAACCTAGCAACATTGGTACAAGTGGCATAGTCGACAAGATCTCTGTAGTATATAAATGAAATGTGCCACATTGCTATACGTGTCGTTGTTATTATTTTTCCCGTTTTCTCATGGTGGCGTAGTTGATACAAAACGAAGCGAGCCACATTGCTACAATAAATTCTATACACCGATGCAGTTTTCCTAACTTTGTGTGCGGCAAAAAACAAATAAACAAACTTGTCACAAGTCTTATTATTTCTAGTCTCAAGGAAAAAAAGTGTAACGGGACAGCAAACTTACAGAAGCAAACAAAAAAATTACATTGATGGTTTTCAATTCAATTGTAATTTTATATTGCTTTTCACAATAGACATTGTCTTAAAGCAGCTTTACAGAAACATATAAACACAGGATACAGATTTTAAGAGTGTGAATTTATCCCTATTGAGCGAGCCAGTGGCGACGGTCGCGAGGAAAAACTCCCTAAGATGATATGAGGAAGAAACTTTGAGAGGAAGCAGACTCAGAAGGGAACCCATCCTCATTGGGGTAACAACGGATAGTGTGAAAGTAAAGGGAAGTTCATTATAGTTTTTCTATGAAGTCTGTTTTGGTCAACTGATCCACTAAAGGAGACTTGAGTGCAAAATTCTATGTGGTAATTGCAGTCCAAAGTCCATAGTAGCAACCATAGTCCCAGTACCACAGCGCAACTGTCCATGTGAAATTGAGGTCCAAAACCATTTCTATGGTACTTCAAGTGGCACCATCCTCAGCAATCTCAGCAATCTCTAGGCTGCACTGCTTGGGGCCATCGTCAGTAACAGAATGTAGCCTCTAGTTGATGAGAACTAGGGCACCAGGAGGGATCAGGCTGGTGCGAAGAGCAGAAAGTGTCAGGATCCCTGACATCCCTGGAGTAGGAGAGAGGGAGAGGGAAGTAAAGAGAAAGAGGGATTGTTATGTATGCTTATTATCCTGTAATCGATAAGACTGTGTACTTTGAATAAAAAAAGTCTATTCATTGAAAGCTTGAGTAAACAAATATATTTTCAGCCTGGACTTAAACACTGAGACTGTGTCTGAGTCACAAACACTAATTGGAAGGGTGTTCCATAACTGTGGGGCTTTGTAAGACAAAGCTCTTCCCCCTGCTGTAATCTTCAGTGTTCAAGGTATCAACAAACAGCCTGCACCTTTAGATCAAAGTAGGTGTGGCAGATCATAAAAGACCAAAAGTTCACTAAGGTACTGTGGAGCAAAACCATTTAGTGCTTTATAGTCCAGTGCTTTATATAACTTCTGGACTCTTGCAGCTTCATTCTGGACTAACTGGAGCTTGTTTATGCTCCTACTGGAACATCCAGACAGTAATGCATTACAATAATCCAGCCTAGATGTAATGAAAGCATGAACTAATTTTCCTGCATCATGAATTGACATAATATTTCTTATATTACCAATATTTCTGAGATGAAAGAAGGCTATCCTAGTTTTATTATCTACATGACCTTCAAATGAAAGATTGGCGTCAGCAATCACAACAAGGTCTTTTACTGCTGTGCATGACGAAACAGAAAGGCATCTAGAGTTACTACATAATCAGAAAGCTTACAGTGGGGGAAAAAAGTATTTGACCCCTCTGCAAAACATGACTTAGTACTTGGTAATGACTTAGTAATTACTTTTC
>JAFFST010050779.1:146791-158498 GCA_022414735.1 Noturus placidus | reverse complement strand
TGACTATTGTTTAAATTGGTTTGATGTTCAGAAACACTTAAGTGTGACAAACATGCAAAGGAACAGGAAACGAGGAAGGGGGCAAACACTTTTTCACACCACTGTAGCTAGTAATTGATACTGCTTTTGTAATGTTTTATAATGTGCGTGTACTCTATGTCCATGTTTAGAAGAATTATTTTTCACACACAGCCCAACTGTGCCAATGTTCTGACCTCGAAATCTCTGAGGATTGAGCCGGAATGGGACTTGCTGAACTCAGTGACTCAGCTGATTCAATGAAAAAGTAAAGAGGAACTCTCAGTCTTGACTGAAATGATTCGCTGACTCAAGAGGCATAGATCAGGTTCTGCATAGACTGCATAGACAACTGTAAATTGCAATTGCAATTTTTGCAAAATTGCAACTTCAATTTTCGGACAAATGGCCTCACCTTATCTTTAAGCACCCTTTGATATGATGCAGAATTCATAATTTAATCAATGAATGCAAGCTGTCCAGTCTCTGAGGCAGTGAAGCAACCCCAAACCATAACATTTCCACCACCATGATTCACAGTCGGTATGAGTTGCTTCTCCTGAAAAGCTCTCTTTGGTCTGCACCGCACATGTCTGCTGTTACTGTGACCAAAAAACTCTATCTTTCATTCATCTGTCCAGAGCACATTATTCCAAAAGGCCTGATCTTTACCTATATGCTCATTGGCAAACTGACGTCTTGCTCTAATGTTTTTTAGACCGCAAAGGATTTTTTCTTGACACGCCTCCCATGCAGGTCAAATATATGCAATCTTTTTCTGATTGTACAAGCATGCACTTTAACACCAACTGTTACAAGACCTACTAGCAGATCCTGTGGTGAAATGATGAGGTTCCTGGAGACTTCTTTATGCATCCGATGGTCTGCTTTTGGGATGAATTTGCTGGGATGGTCAGTCCTGGACAAATTGGCAGTCGTTTGAAATCTGCGTCACTTGTAGATGATTTTCCTTACAGTGATATGATGTATTTCAAATAATTTGGAAGTCTTTTTAAATCCCTTGTCAGACTCATAGGCATAGCTTTTTTCTGAAGGCCTTACAGAACTCTTTAGATATTGGCATGATGACACCACATACCTCAGTAGCAAAGGGAACGCCAGGAACTAGATACCAAAGGGGTATAAATAAAAGTTCCACCTGCACTCATTAAGAAGGCTCTAATCATTGGCACCTAATCTTGAACACCTGATTCTACTTATAAGGGTTTGAAAGTGTGATAAATCTTGGGGTGTACTTACTTTTTCTGTGTGACTCATCTAGGGTGTGTTTTTTTTTTCGTTCATTTAAATTGTGAAAATTACTACAAAAACGCCAAATTCATGTAATTTTATAGAGTGTTTAAACTTTATTAATAGGCACTGTTTAGTAAAGAATCAATTGTTTGCTTGGCCAAATATGTTAAAAAAGCCACCAGTTTCCATAGAGTGTACTTATTTTTTTCACATGAGTCTATAAAGTCACAGATGTTCATCATTTTACAGCAGAGCTTCAGAGACTGCAGACTGCTGAATCCTCTTATCCCGAGATGTCGTTAGTCATTAGGAAAATGTGTGGGTAGCTGCAACAGTCACACACAAAAGAGCTCTGTGGTCAGATAGCATGACAACCACTGTGTATGACCGCAACAGAAATGATGGCACTATGTGTGTGTGTGTGTGTGTGTGTGTGTGTGTTCGAGGAGATGATCTGAGCTATTGAGGAAAAGGACAGAGGTCAAGTGTGAACAAGAGCATCAAGATTTCTCACAACTTGTCTGATTCCTAATCTGTCTTCCTCACTTGCACACTGTTGCTCTCTGTCAGTCCTCCAGTCCGTCACTCTCTCCATCACTCCCTTGCTCTCGCCCTTTCTTGCCAAAACACAAAGCTGCAAAATTCTCTCATCTTTTCTTCTCCCGCTCTAATGCATTTGCCCTTTCACTCCTCTCTTTATTTTTTCCATCTCCCACTTGCTCTCTCTCTTCTCTTCTACTTCTCTTCTGCCCTTTTCTCATCTTTTTTATCTTTGTGCCATTTCATTTTCTGCTTCATTCATCTGTAAGATGTACAATATAGTCAATTGTTTGAGCATGTTCTCTCTCTCTCTCTCTCTCTCTCTCTCTCTCTCTCTCTCGCTCTCGCTCTCTCTTTCTGCTTTCTATCTCTATCGCTAAGGAAATTTCCAAAGAACAATTTATTGCCAAACACTTATCAAGTGCATGTATGGTGATGCATTTTGGACTATATATATATTTTTTAACTCATATGCTGAAGATAAGCTTATGGCATTGGTTGCTGGCTTCACATTTCTCAAAGGAAACATTCTAGCCATCACCCTCCCTTGTAGCTGTTATGTGATAGGGGTAATCTTTCTAGTGGGTGGGAATTAACAAATGACCAAATTGGGAGAAAATTGGGTAAACTGACATATATATATATATTTTTTTATTTTATTTATATATATCATGGTGAACATCCAGAGTGTGGTAAAAAATTGAAATAAAGGGTTGGTCAGAGGTGAATAAATGTATTATGTATATGCAGCTCAGCTGAGCTCCAGTCAATTCACTTACATTCAGAATGTACACCAGTGGTTCAGTACAGTAACATTTTCCTGATGATATCTTTTCAAGCATTTTTTTTTAGTGTTCACTCACGTGTAAAGACCTCTAGGACACATCAGTTAGTTCTTTATCTTTACAATGGAAATAAATTGCCAGACTATTTTATAAATGTTGCTAGGCATTAATATTAACCTATTTTCCATTCAAATTCCTTCAGCCTATCCTGCATACATTTAGTCTGAATATTATTCAGATTTTTTCCACATAATTAAAAAAATGCAATTAGTTGCATTTAGTTAGTCATGTGAGAAAAATTGCATTTTTACAGAAATGAGATTAAATAAATAGGGAAGAGCCACAAAACCAGGATGTAAGTAATGGGACAGGACTCTTGAGGCACTGCTTGAAGTCAGGAGAATACAGGGTTTTTTTTTTGTTGTTTTTTTTTTTTTCGTTTACCATCACTTTATCTAAAGCAGGAGTGTCAAATACTGAATATGGCCCACCAAATGAATTTACAATCTATGTTCTGAATTAAAAAAAAAAATTAATTGCCTTGTGGACTGTAAATGAATGGAAAGATTCAGATAAAAGGGCTATTGACATCCATCCATTTTCTGTACTGTGAGGAGCCTGGAAACTATCCCAGGGAACAAGGTGGGGGACACTCTGGATAGGAAGCCAACCCATTGCAGGGCACAATCACACTCATGCACTATGAACAATTTAGAAATTCCAATCAGCCTACAGTGCATTTACCTGGAGAAAACCTCAGAAGCATGGGGAGAACATGCAGCATCTGCGCATACAGTGTGGAGGCAGGATTAAAACCCCCAACCTCCGATGTGCTAACCACTAATCCACCGTGCCCACCAATATTGACACATAATTTCAGTTAAGTCCATTTCAGTTCCAGGTTGTAACACTAAATGCAACAAAAAATCCAACAAAATGGTTCAAGGGGGTGAATACTTACAGTATGATAAAACTATATCTATAAAAAAATTCTTTATAACGAACTACAGTATGTTCATGTACATTTATAGGTGATAAATGATGTTCAGTCTGTTTGTGCATTCAGAATACACCTGTATACAGTCAGGTAGAGACGATGATGTAGTTCTACTAAACAGATTTTTTTTGGTCTGGTCCACTTGACTTTGGATTAAGTGCAATATGGCCTGTTACCTAAAATAAGTCTTTCTAAGTTTTTGTGAGGAGGGAGGAAACATGGAGGAAACCAACAGGGACATGGCATGTCAAATTAATGATAAATGTCACATTCCTGGACTAAAATATAAATTCAAATGCTCCAATGTGTGGCATAAAGGTGAGCCAGGAATATGGGCAGGAAGGTAGAGTCTGTACACGTTCCTTGAAGGTAAGAATTAAGCTGGGTCCATCATAGCAGAACAAAATTACTTCAAATATTATTTTAGTTGTACTTTGCATCTCTCATTTTAGGCCACATATTTGTGGAAATCCACTTATGATCAAACACAATCTTGGTTTAAGCACATATCTGGAACCACAGAGATGTCAGCCATAATGATATTTCCAGCCTGACTACCACAGAGGAAATTGTACAGTGGTAACCCTGTGGCTGAGGTAACAGGATGATGCAGATGCTATTGTTTAATGGTACACAGTCACTGCTGCAGGAAACTGAGTCTGAGGAATTGTTATACATTTACACCAAGACCTGTGAGCTGACGAAATTTCAGTTATGAATCCAAGCATCAGAATTCATTGAAAATGGCTACATGGTGCCTAAATAATGCAATACTAATATATAAGCAAATTAGAGTCATTAAAGTCATCAAATAAGGTCTGAATCTGGAAAGAAGTAGGCCTATAGGTTGTTTTGAGCAGAACACCTAGTTTTTGTTAACAGTCTTTGTATTATAACATGTGACGAAAATCTAATAATTTACTGCAACCAGTGTCCCAAAGACTTGTGGCAACAACAGCAAAATCTTACAAGATCTTCACTAAATGTCTGAGGTTCTAGGTCATGTGACCAGTTGTGTCTTTATGCGATTAATTAATTCTTTCACAATCATGTATTTTCTCTTTCTAATCAACACTTTCCTCTCGTTCTCACTGTATGTGATTTTGTGTTAGAGCAGGAGACATACAATGCGGTGGCACACAGTGCAGCATTGATAGATTCAGACTGTACATGCCAAGTTAAGGGGCTGAAAAAGAGCATGATAAATTCCTGAATTATGACCATAACTTTGTTTCCAAAGGGCTTTTGGGTCTTTCAGCTCTGAGAGCTTTCTCTAGTTTGGTCATCACTTCCACAGAGTGTGATTAAGACACTCCTTTGTATTAATCATCTTAAGGTTGGTTTGACTCAAGTGAAGCACTGGGAAAGCAGTTTTCCATAGTGTGAGCTGAGAAGCGGACTTCCTCATCGCACACAATGAAGCTGGGTAATTTCGCTATTTACGTGTGTAAACCTTTCCACATTCAAAATCTGATACTGTAAAACACTCCATTACCAGCATGTCCACAATCACAACACTGATACATTATTTAACAAAGACCTTAGTTTATATCATTTGCTGGAAAAAAAGTCTCAATTTGACATTGGTTCTGTTGAGTTAGAGAAGTCAGGTGTGGATGTTAAGGGAGGAAATGGATGCCAAAGAGAGTTAGTTTTTTTCACAGCACAATTATTAATTCCCCAGTTATTGTCTTTGTGCTTTCCTCTGTCCCTCTTTGCCCTTCCACTACCATGCTATTTACCGCAAATATTTTATCCAAGCCAACACTAGTGGGAATAAACCATAATCAAACCAAAAATGGAAACATGCTTTATCTGCTTGTGTTCTTTTTTATTTCATGACACAACCACAAAGGAATATTTATTTAATAAATTTGCCCTGTGATCATTTTTTACAAATATTTTCAATTATCTCTTTTTAGCTACTTGTCTTAAAGCTGTTTTTGAAATAGCTGGGAAAAGTACATAAACACGTGCTGTGGAAAATCTGAGGCAGGCACATTTGAACCCTCACTGGAATTCCTAGAGGATATCAAATATTTTAACAAGAGCACCATTCTGTTTTTCTTTTGATTTTAAAAACAAGCATGGCAACATGATGAGATACAACGCAAATGATAAAGAAACTAGATATTAACTATAGATGAATGAAAATATTTGTACACACGATAGATCCCTCATTAAAAAGGAAAATGTGTCTATGTTTTACAATTTTACAATCAACTGAAGGGAATAATTGCAAAAAACGGGGAAGATACACAAGAAGTTGGAGGCAGCTATAAATGCATACACATGATTACAGAATACTTCTACCACAGAAATCTTAAATTCTCAAATGTAGTTGGTCAGAATGGGATGATTAATACAGCAGCTCTGACAATAGTACTGGCTGTAATTCAAGTAATAGGTCTATATCCATCCATCCATACATTTCCCATGTCATTTATCTTAAACAGGGTCACGGTGGAACCTGGAACCTATCCCAGGGAACTCTGGGCACACCCTGGATTGGGTGCCAGCTAATCACAGGGCACAATTGCACACCCATTCACACACTTCAGACAATTTAGAGATACCATGTCTTTGGCGTCTACAACACATGCCTTGAATATTGTGTGTTAGATGAGGAAGAGACACAAATCTGTGTAAGGCTGTGGCTCTTCAGGACTGGAGCCTAACACTCTTCTACTAAGTAAATAATGAGAAAGTCAGAGCAGGTTTGTGATGTGTATCTGGGTGTAGTGCGTAAGTAGTCTACATTTGTTCTTGTGTGTGTGAGACCATGTGTGTATGCTTTTTAAGCTATTAAGCTGTCAGATTTATACAGTTATAATTAATGAGGGCGTGATTTGAGGTAGCTGTGAGAGTTGCAGGTGTCTGGGTGGAATGGCAGTGAAAGTTGTGTTCACTGTTTGATCTCACAACTGTGTGTTTCGCTGGGAAAGTCCCCTGGCAACTAAATGCCTGTTTCACAGTTCCTCCCACCCTGCTGGCCAAATACACTTGTGTACACACACACACACACACACACACACACACACACACACACACACACACAGCGTTGACGAAAGAAGCTCCGTGCCATTCAGATGACTGGATATACAGTATATTTTTTCCCTTTTTTACCAGAAAGCTACACAATGCACTTCATATTTGATCGCCTTTGCTTTTCATTTTGCATTTATCTTATAGCACTCAAACACACAAACTTTAATATACTGTATGTCTCACTTAAATTTGGATATTTTTATTTGTGTTTATATCAATACAGTGTATACAGGAAATTCCTGCAGATTTTTGTGATGTAAAAAATTTTTTTTACAACAATATCTTCTTCAACCTTTAATATAACAACCAACACAATTCAGGTTAAAAAAAAAAGGAAATATTTGAAGAAAAACAAAAAAAAAAGGTAATGAATAATCTGGTTGCATAAGTATGCACACCCCTTAAATATCTGTTCCTTGCAAAAATGCTTCAGATCTATTAAACTGCAAGGGGATCTCCTGTGCACAGCCCTCTTCATATCATTCCACAGGGTTTCATTAGGATTTAGATGTGGGCTCTGCCTATGTTGTTCCAAATCATTGATCTTCTGAAACCATTTCTTTGTTGAAATGTGCTTTGGGCCATTATGGTGCTAGAAGGTGAAATTTTGGCTTCATCTTCAACTGTTTAAGAGGCCTGTAGGTTTTGTGCCAGAATGGATTGGTTTTTGGAGCTATTCTTGATTCCCTGTATCTTGACAAGTACCCTAGTCCCAGGTAAGAGAAGCAACCCTATAACATGGTGCTACCACCAACATGCTCCACAGTAGGTGTGGTGTTTTCTGGCTGATAAGCTGTCTTGTTTTTCTACTAAACATATCTTTTAGAATTATGCACAAAAGGTTTTACCAGGGTCTCATCAGAACAAGGTAAAACTCTTGGTGTAAACATTTGGCCACATAGTTTGGTGTGGGGCCTCATTTTCTCTGCTTACTGATGATGGCTTTCATGGTTCTCCATGGTGGCTACATGTAATGTTTTGGAAATTCTTTTGCACCCATCTCCAGATTGATAACCTTCTCCAATGAAATCCTGTACATTCTTTTAAAGCATTCAGCAGTCAGATGAAACCAACAGAAACATCTATATTAGGGGTGAATTGGAATCACACCACTGATGACAAGGGTGTGATAATAACTTTTGAGCATGAATTTGATTGTGATTTGAGCACATGCACAAGCCTGATTGGAAAAGGATGTGCACCCAAGTATGCAACCAGTTAATATAAGTTTTTTAATTTTCTTTCTTTTCTATTCCATAATGTATTTTTATTAGTTTTTCACTTGAATTGTGCTTGCTATATCATATTAAATGTGGGAAAAGATCGGACATGATTTTTCTTGGCTTCCTTTTTTAATATAAAAAAACCCCTGCAATTTTAACAGGGGTGTGTAGACTTTTAATATCCTCTAGGGTCTTCAGTGTAATCATCTGTATGATGAGACATTCACAATGTGTTCCTTTCATGTTGTTTGAAAATCAGGGATAGTAATATATGGTATGTGTCCTTATATCTGTCTGGAGTCATTTTGGGTATTGGTTTCCTTTAGCACATGTTGCTGGCATTAGGTGAAGTATGTGAGTGCATAGAAACATGGCTATCACCTTGCCCATCACTACAGCTTGTTCTAAAGCAGCTCTGGTTGCCTTACTTGCAGGAATGTGGCTTCATCACCATGTCATGCATAAAATGATTTGAGAGCCTCGACCATTTGCATTTCCCACTTGCATTTCTAAGTGCTTCAAAAACACAACAACCAATGACCCGTTTCCTTTTTAAAGTGTGTACAACTTTAAGTGCTGCGTTTCAAAAATGGTTTCCAGGCAACAGTATTTAGAGCTAACGCTGCAATACATTATGTCAGCTTGTCATTTCTGACACATTCCAAAAGAAGTGGTTTGTTATTTTATAGAATGGCTGCCAAAATATTAGCCAATGATCAGAAATATTCTACAGCGCTGCCATGTGCTTGTAGGCTCAGGAAAGAGAAGCAAGTTTTTGTTGGCAGATTGCTCATAGTGTCTTCTGCACGCCTTCATCTGGGATTAAAATGAACTGAATTTAAGCCAAGTATTAGACAGATGATGATGATGATGATGATGATGAGTTGATGTGTGTGTGTGTGTGTGTGTGTGTGTGTGTGTGTGTGTGTGTGTGTGTGTGTGTGTAAAATGGTTAGCTAGGCCATGAGGTTGCTCATCCATGATCTTAAGGTTCAGCAAAGGCCTTGTAAACAAATTCCCACAGAATAACTGTGAGAAGAGAAAATAAACCAGACGAACGATGCCAGAATCTGCTCATTTCAATAAAAGGAGAAAACATAAGATACCCTGTCATGAGAACTATAAATCCTCATGTTTAATAAGAAATATTTGATTTTTTTTTTTTTTAAACATACCAGGTCAGGTAAGTTCTCTACAATGTTATGTATAATGGGAGATTTATTTCTGAACTAGGATTTAAAGGAGCAGTTTGTAATTTGTAGAGACCTCTATTGTCCAAGAGGATATGTGCAAGCCTGCTACAAGTGTCCTTTAATGATTTCATAATCCATATAGTCGCTATGAGGGAGATGCACTTTGGATGAAAACATACTGTAATGTATTTATTCAGAGAGTGCATCATGTAGCAATAGCCTTCCATCCCTTTTCTCATTGTTCCAAGACCTTGGAATTTTGTATTTTGTATTTCATTTTGTCCAGCAAGTGTTTAGTTTGAGCGTTGTTGGTCATCAAATTGTGGCCATTTATTATAAATTGTGGTCTTTGTTGGGCATTAAATTGTGTATATATATATATATATATATGCAGTATATATATACAATTTTTTTTCAGAAAACCATGAAATTCCAAAAGGTTCACATACTTTTTCTTGCCATTTTGCGTGTGTGTGTGTGTGTGTGTGTGAGAGAGAGAAGTGTGAGGTGTGTGTGTGTGTGTGTGTGTGAGAGAGAGAAGTGTGAGGTGTGTGTGTGTGTGTGTGTGTGTGTGTGTGTGTATATATATATATATACGTTTTGAACATATTGTCTTGGAACAATGAGAAAAGGGATGGAAGGCTATTGCTACATGATGCACTCTCTGAATAAATACATTACAGTATGTTTTCATCCAAAGTGCATCTCCCTCATAGCGACTATATGGATTATGAAATCATTAAAGGACACTTGTAGCAGGCTTGCACATATCCTCTTGGACAATAGAGGTCTCTACAAATTACAAACTGCTCCTTAAAATCCTAGTTCAGAAATAAATCTCCCATTATACATAACATTGTAGAAAACTTACCTGACCTGGTATGATTAAAAAAAAATTGTATCAAATATTTCTTATATATATATATATATATATATTTCTCATTAAGAAAATGAGTTTGGAGGTGTGGACTACAGATACTCTGACTGATAAAAACCCCTCAAACTTTTGGAATTTGCGCTGCACAAGAAGCACACACTTACCGTATGTGAGCAATGTCTCACCAAAAAGAGCGTTCAGAGGATCTATGATCAAGAATTGTTGATTTATCTAAAGCTGAGAAAAGGTTACAAAGTGATTTCAAAGACTAGAAATTCACCAGTCTACAGTTACACAAACATTCTACAAATTGAGACACTTTATTCAAATAAAGTAAAAATAAATAAAAGAAATAAAATAAAAGAGAAAATAAATAAATGAATAAATAAAAATCTGTCTTCAAGTTTACCCATGAGGCTTAAACATGTCACTAAAGAAATCAAAGGGACTGCTATCCCATACAATGATACTTTAACTCTTTGTTTAATTCTTAAATTCCTGACCAAATATTTGCTGTTAAGACCATTAACCGCTTAAAATTTGCATTTTTACCTTAGCCCTTTGGTTTTGATTTTTGCAGAGTAGTGTATTCTACTGTTAAGGACATGTGTGCACATTTTACACTGCTGGAAGGAAGTATTGTCACCTAACTGTCCTATCTGAATATTATTAGAGTAGAAAAACAGACTGGATCCAAAGATATAGATTAAGAGAGTATAAAAATGTACTTTATAGATTTATAAATACGTACAGTTTATTAACATTTAAAAATACTGGAAGTCTTCATGTATGTGTGAGTTCTTGCAACTCCAGCAATTTGTCTTCTTTCTCTTACAGGAATTTACTATTTACATTAAATATATTTTTCTGCCTGTTTGGGCAATTTTTTTTTTAAAGAAAACACTGAAATTTTAGCACAGTGTAGTGACCCATCAGTTGCTACAAGCCACTTTCTGCATTAAAAAGTGTTAAATTGTAAACTTTACAAGGAATTGTCTTCAAAAATAATATTGTGGATGTAAAGTCAGGTGGTGTGGTTTATTTAAGTCAGCCACTAACTGCCACTGTGATGTACATCCTCTCCGTGTATTGTGTTGTGCTTTGTGGAATTGTGTGTGTGAAGGAAGGGAACTTCCACACTGTGTGGTATTAATATCTTCATGAGCTGATGCCTGTGTACTTTACTCCTCTGAACTGAGGAAACACGTGAGCAACCACCTCCTTCAGTTCTGCCTACCTTTAACCCAGACATGTGCAATACACACTTACAGTGCCTTGCGAAAGTATTCGGCCACCTCGAACTGTTCGACCTTTTGCCATGTTTCAGGCCTCAAACATAAAGATATAAAACTGTAATTTTTTGTGAAGAATCAACAACAGGTGGGACACAATCATGAAGTGGAACGAAATTTATTGGATATTTCAAACTTTTTCAACAAATAAAAAACTGAAAAATTGGGCGAGCAAAATTATTCAGCCCCTTTACTTTCAGTGGAGCAAACTCTCTCCGGAAGTTCAGTGAGGATCTCTGAATGATCCAATGTTGACCTAAAAGTCTAATGTTCATAAATAGAATCCACCTGTGTGTAATCAAGTCTCAGTATAAATGCACCTGCTCTGTGATAGTCTCAGAGGTCCGTTTAAAGCACAGAGAGCATCATGTAGAACAAGAAACACACCAGGCAGGTCCGAGATACTGTTGTGGAGAAGTTTAAAGCCGGATTTGGATACAGAAAGATTTCCCAAGCTTTAAACATCCCAAGGAGCACTGT
>JAFFST010050779.1:128220-146350 GCA_022414735.1 Noturus placidus | reverse complement strand
GCGCTACAAAGTATTAACTTAAGGGGGCTGAATAATTTTGCACGCCCAGTTTTTCAGTTTTTATTTGTTGAAAAAGTTTGAAATATCCAATAAATTTGGTTCCACTTCATGATTGTGTCCCACCTGTTGTTGGTTCTTCACAAAAAATTACAGTTTTATATCTTTATGTTTGAGGCCTGAAACATGGCAAAACAAACAGTTCAAGGGGGCCGAATACTTTCGCAAGGCACTGTACATATGTGGGAGAAATTAAAGGAAGACGCAAAATCAAGTGTCTTAGTAAGGCGTTGGACAAACATAAGCCACCAGAACATCTCCATTGGGCGTTGGCAAAGATTCTACACATCTGTGGAACTGTACTGGAGGGATGAACATTATTTTTCTAAAGGTTTTGATGATGGTGGAAGAGTGCACTACCTAACATGTCTGTCCAAAAATATAATCTCTCATATCTGTTCAACTGAGTTGATAGCTAGTGACTGCGCAGGACATAGCATATGACATCCATGACCTTTGTGACGTATAGATGGGAAGAACTTCGTATTTATTGTGTGCAGTGAGCCACCATTTTTTTTCCTTTAAACTGTTACCTATCCATACATATCAAATTAAAAACCTAATGTACTCTATGAATGTACATTGTGCATCACTCCTTATAAAAAATACAATTTAAATACAAAAATAAACATAAGAAAGAGGGAAGTCCATGCCACATCCCTCTTCATCTCCCTCCACTGGCTTCCTGTAGCCGCCCGTATCAAATTCAAGGCCTTGATGCTTACATACAAGACCTCTACTGAAATCAGCACCCTCCTACCTCAACTCTCTCCTTAAGGCCTACGTTCCCTCATGCAATCTGCAATCGATTAATGACAGATGCTTAGTAGTGCCTACTCCGTGTGGCTCAAGGTCCCTTTCCAGAACACTCAAACTAACATTTGAACTAACTAACCAACTAACCTCAGTGGTGGAATGAAATTCAACCTCAATCCGGACCACATAATCTCTCACTATCTTCAAAAAACAGCTAAAGACCCACCTAACTAACCCCTAAAATGCCAACCCAACATTATTGTAAAAAAAGAAAGAAAGAAATATTCTTCACACATTGCTTCTCTAGAACTCAATTATAAATGGTAGCACAACTTGTATTGTTCTCCACTTGATATATCACTTTGCTTGTATTTCTTCATTTGTAAGTTTCTTTGGATAAAAGCGTCTGCTACATGAATAAATGAATAAACGTAAATGTAAGTCCACTACAGTATGAGAAACACAGGTGTTGTCTTTCCCCTTTCTGGGAAACATTACATCCCACCCCACGTTATGTTCTTCCTGTTTACACAGCACCTTCCTGTGACCTCTCAACCCTCACCACTGGCTGGTACGTGATCCAATGCTTCCAGTTCTGTTCAGATGATTCATACTGAAAAGTGACAGTGTGGTGCAGGAAATACAACCTTCAGATAGACAGGTAAGTGATCAAAGCAAAAGCAAGTGCAAAGAAGTCAGTAACTGTAACTTTTTTATTATTATTATTATTTAACTGTACTTATTCATATTTGTGCTTTCCAAAAGAAATTGAAATCTGAAAAATCTTTAATAATTTTTTATGCATTTTAATTTATACTGCCCACTTACATATTTGCCTGTTTTCAATCAGTTGTATTACAGTGCTTTTTAATATTATTTATAAACTTTATTAGAACATTGAATACAATTCTTACCTATTTGGATAGATATTCTACATAACCAAGAGTTTTTGATTGAGAACATTGCCTTGTCTTTTTCCTTTCTTCAGCTGCACAGATTTGGTGAGCCTGATGTTTTGGTCACAGTGTAGTCTCAGATTCCTGCCCTGCTTTTCTTCTCACCACGTTTATAAAGAGTGGATATTTCAGTTTACCATTGCCTTTCTTTTATACACCTGAGTACATTAACAAGTGGACACTTTGTAATTGTTAAACATTGTATAGCACCACACCGTATGAGAATTTTTTACTTCTTTAACCCCTGGATCTATCTATCTATCTATCTATCTATCTATCTATCTATCTATCTATCTATCTATCTATCTATCTATCTATCTATCTATCTTGCCTTTCACAAAATATTGTTAAGAAAATACAAATATTTGATTGAACAGCTTTTGATTTTGAGATATTTGTGTGCATTTGTTGAAGAGATGTTTCTGCAGCAGTAATATGAATGTGCTGCTGTGGCTCAGGTGGTAGAGCGGGTTGTCCATGTCACACCCCTCTTCATCTCCCTCCACTGGCTTGCTGTATCCGCCCACATCAAATTCAAAGCCTTGATGCTCACCTACAAGATCTTGTCTGGAACAGCACTCTCCTACCTCAACTCTCTCCTGAAGGGTTACGTTCCCTCACGCAGTCTGCGATTGATCAATGACTGATGCTTATTAGCACCTACACAGCGTGGCCCAAGGTCCCTTTCAGGAACATTTAACCTAACTGTTCCTCAGTGGTGGAATGAACTTCCAACCTCAATCCGGACCGCAGAATCTCTCACCATCTTCAAAAAACAGTTAAAGACCCACCTCTTCCATGAACACCTAACCAATCCATTAAAAAAATTAAAATTAATAAATAAAAATTTACTCTGGCACTTATACCTCTACTCTCCATACTTTGCTTCTTCTGGAACTCAATAAATGGATCTTGTATGTTAACACTACTTGTATTGGTCTCTGCTTGATATATCTCTTTGTTTGTATTTTCTCATTTGTAATTCGCTTTGGATAAAAGTGGCTGCTAAATGAATAAATGTAAATGTAATGTAAATGTCCACTAATTGTAGGGTTGGCGGTTCAAATCCCGGCCCACATGACTCCATATACCGAAGTGTCCTTGGGCAAGACGCTGAACCACCAATTGCTTCCGATAGTGAGTTAGCACCTTGCAAAGCAGCTCTGCTACCATTGGTGTGTGAGTGTGAATGGGTGAGTGAGACACAGTGTAATGCACTTTGGATAAAAGCGCTATATAAGTGCAGACCATAACATGTTCTACAAATGGTTGTGTCATTAAGGTTTTGGGCCAGTACAAGCCACCATAGCAGTTTCAACATGTCTCTGAAATTGTACTGGAGAGATGAACACCATTTTTGCAAAAGATTGCTGTTTTGATCATGGTCATGGAAAGTGCTGTCTAACATATCACCCCAAAATCTCTCAAAGGTGTTCAGCTGGACTGAGACCCAAGGCCATAGCATGGTTCTCTTATAGTGCACAGAAAACAAGAGGAAATCGCCGTCTGTGAGATCTCAGACACAAGGGACCCTCCTGGCCCCACAGCACTTGTTTGGAGGTTTTCCCCCTGTTTTGTCTCTGGCTGCTGCGCAACTGTTTTCACACATCTCTAACACAAAGCAGGTTGTGTGGGAAACAATGTGAGCTGTCTGTTATTCTCAGGGTGGGCAGAAAAGGCCTTGACTGGCCTAGTTTAGCCCACTGACACCAGTGGAAAAGAGCACAAAAGACCTGTGCTTAGAGAGCCCTTCAACTCGACGATGCAGGACTAAGCTGCATGCTGGGTGTAGTGTTTACAGCTTCCTGTGTCTGAGCACTCACTGTGATCGGCAGTCATTTAGAAACAGTACAGTAATTTATAAATGAATATTATAATTATGTAGTGTCTGTTCTTATGTAGGTGAAAGTACACACACCACCTGCTATAAAAGTGTTAAAGCTCTGTGTGTGTGTGTGTGTGTGTGTGTGTGTGTGTGTGTGTGTGTGTGTGTGTGTGTGTGTGTGTAAAATACTTTACTCTCAGGTACATATATGGTGAGCTTATAAATGTCTTTGGTATAACTAGACTGCTATTGTTTAGCACAAAAATAAACATGATTTACATTTATCTTGGCTTCTCCATTTAAAGTTGATTGGCCCAGATAAATTTGTTGTCTGACACTTTGTAAAGGAGATACAACTGCAAAATAGCTAATACTGCATTTGACTGAAAGTTATATCTCGTAATTCCTGATTCCGACCAGGAAAAAAAACAAGAAAATCGCCCCCAACATGAAAATTCCTACTCAGGACCCTGGGATGGTCTCCTAAACTTGTTAAAGTTCATAAAGTGACATCAAATCAACATGGCTGTGTATAGCATCAACAGTAAAAAGAAAAAAAAATAAAGAAAAAAAAAGATACTTCATCCCTTTAAATGATTTATAATAATAATAATAATAATAATAATAATAATAATAATAATAATAATAGTCTTTATTTTATAAAGCGCCTTTAAAAGTAGCTTCTCGAACCGCTGTACATGAATGAACAATAAACATATAACAATAAACAGAGAACAGTACAAACAATAGAAGTGAAAAAGAAGTGAAAAAGAACTAAAACAACATAATTGAAAGAAAAAGCGATGGAACAATAATAAAAAGACACTAGCAGTCAAACGCAAGTTTGAAATAGTATGTTTTCAGTTGAGTTTTAAAAGTGCCAAGAGTCTTGGCTTCCCAGAGTTCAGGAGGAAGAGAGTTCCAAAGTGAAGGAGCATAGACAGAGAAAGCCCGGTCACCTATAGAATTCAAGTGTGTTAGTGGAATAGTTAACAGATTACGCTGTGAGGAGCGTAGTCTGCGATTTGGGATGTACGGGATTAATAAACTGGATAAATATTGTGGGGCCAAGCCATGCAAAGCCTTGTATGTCAACAACATGATCTTGAAATCAACACGGAACCTGACTGGGAGCCAGGTTTCCTGGTTTCCTGGTTCCCGTCAGGATCCGGGCAGCAGAGTTTTGAACATATTGTAATTTATTAATTGTGTTTTTAGAAACTCCAGCCATTTATGCTGTATATACAAGTATTTGCTTTAGATCAATCCACATACAAGCATATTGGCTGGGTAAATATATAACATTGACTGTACAGTTCACTGTGTGAGGTGGGAAATATACATCACTCATCCCAGTTAGCTGGCTAGCTTGTTTCTAACAAACAACAAACATGGAGGTGTCCATGTTTTTTTTTTTTTCTCACTTTCTAGCTCAAATGCATGGAGGTAAACAATGACATAAATCAGAGCTCTGACTTATTTTGAGGTGAGTTGATTGCAGCATAACTAAAGAGTCTATCTCACTCAAAATAAATACATTCCCAAAATCCTGAAT
The DNA here is from genome assembly GCA_022414735.1 of Noturus placidus. Lineage (NCBI taxonomy): Eukaryota > Metazoa > Chordata > Actinopteri > Siluriformes > Ictaluridae > Noturus > Noturus placidus. Next base: position 141,201 of record JAFFST010050779.1, on the reverse strand, counting down.
CACCAGTTTTGCAAAATAGCAGGGTTTGCTGGATTTTATTTCCAAAACTGTATTATCATACATATGCTACAAAACTTCCAGCTTTCAAATTTCACAAAAGTAGAGCCTTGGGAGTATAACAAGGACAAATTATGTTTTTATATCAAGCCAGTCTGGTTGTACAAGCTGGCTTTGTTTATAATGTAACAGTTATCAGCTGTAAGCTTTTGTTCAGGTTTATAAATGAAGTGTCATTCTTTAATAATGTATTCCTTATACATTATTAAAGAATTACACTTCATACCTTTCATCCATTTACAGTTATGCTTAATGTTGTGGAATGTCCAAAAAAAAAAAAAAAAACTAGTTCCTTATGTTTTTTAAGTCTTTTGGCCTAAAGATTTTCTCATGCCAAAAAAAAAAGATCTGATACTGGAGACTCCTTCCAAAAATGTTAAATAAACATCTGATTCAACGAAAACGTAACCATAGAAGTCCATATGTATGTTGTTACTATAGAAACAATCACATGTTACAGCGAGCACATTACTTTGCCTTGCTGTTATAGAAGACAATACTATTCTGTATAATAAACCACATAGGCAAATTTGCGTGACATACCTGAAGAACTGGATGAGGTTTGAAGTATTCATTTACATGTGTACGGGCATGTATTTGCTGAGAGGATTTGTGATGAGATTAGTCTGCACCTTAGACAGCCCAGTGTGCACGCTACCTTTTATTCACTTAGCTGCACAGGCTGAAGAAGATACTCACTAGTTAAACATGTATCATGTCTTTAAAATGTATTAGAACTGGGGGGGGGGGGTTGTCAGTCACAAATAGTGTAATGAGTAAATGAGATCTCCCTTTGTGTTTGCTGACAAGCTTCAGGAAAAGTTGTTGTGTTTGGCCTCTTCCTGTTTGCAAAACTGCAGGGTGTCCCTAAAGTCTCCATACATAGGGGAAGGTGTATACCAGTGTCTTCGTCAGTGGATGTTCATAGACGTCTACTTCTCGGTTGGTCTACAACAATGCCAGTCTTTTTGAATTTGCTTGGAAACAGTGTCGTGTGATGTCTTTGCCATGTTTCCTGTTAAAGTCCAACAGCTTCCCGATCCAGCCATGAGAATGGTTTTCTTAAATGGTTTCATTTTCTTGAAGGCTATCTGTGAAAAAAATATGTGATTTGAACTAAGTATAAAAAATTTTGGAAGACATTTTGTGAAAATGTTCATTCACCCTATATTTTTGGGACACCCTGTAGTCGGAAATAGACTTTCATTACTTTTGAGCTACTATAATCTTGTAGAGCTGAAACATCAGGCACACATTATTGCTGCTCTTTTCTGTTAGCTTTACTATACTGTGTGATATTGCATGTGAATGAACAAATCTTACTTCTTCTTTAACTAAAACACATGTCAGAGGAAAAAGACATGAGTAAGCAGACACTTGATTGCCGAAGATAGAACCGGAGGTTCTAAAACTTCTCATCAATCATCTTTTTTAAGAATAATTATATATCAATTTAGGAATGCTCTATAAATCTTGTGGCAAGAGTGTGTGGAAATACACTGTATTACTAAAAAAGAAATGAGGTTACTGTAAAAAAAAAAAAAAGAAGAAGAAGCTTGGACCAAATCCAACAATCCGCCCAGCTCCACTCCTTCTGTGCCGTGACACGTTCCTGGTTTCCCCATCTCCTCCTCCTTCCTCCTCTACTGTAGCTTCCGGCTCTCTGTGGAGACTCCAGGTGCCTTCCTGTATGTGCCATGCAAAAACATACTCCAACCTCATGCTTCTCTAATCCAAAGAACATCATTCACAATCCCTTTCATTTTAAATGTAGCACACCATCAGTCTGTATATTTTTCTCACACATATACAGAAGATGCCTTCATAAACTATAAACATCAAATAAATCTCTTTTCTTTCTCCTCCATCTCTATAACTTTACCCTTCTCTTTGCCCTTCTCCCTTTCTCTTCTAGCCTCCCCTTCCTCCCTGATCTCTCTCCTCATCATCCAAAAACAACACATCATGCTGATTTCCTCAACATTCAGGAACAATAGGAGGATAGCTTTGATGGTGTGTGTGAAGTTATCATAGGTGCACAGCAACCTTTCTCCAAACGCTTCCACAATGCCACATAATGCTGTGCATTGCTGTTTTGGTGGCTCATGGTGGCCCAGCACCTTATTAAGTGTTGGTTTTTACTTTAATTTCTCACTCACCTGAAATGTGCGTGAGAAAGCAGTTTTGAAAGTAATATGTCATATTCTGAAACATGTTATAATATGTATACAGGTGACAAATGAAAGGATCCGTATCCACTAATGCATGTGTTGTATGACATTATTTGATCAGTCAGTCAATTGCAATTGATAATGTGACATTATGACTAGGTTTTCTTTTCTTTTTTTTTACTTTGTTATCTTGCACACAAACTCTTGCACAAAATAATGGCTTTAATTATACACTCTAGCAGTTTATCAACATTACCAAACCTAGCCAACTAACTAACAAATCACATTAGCCAGCTAGCAATTTAACTTAGCTAATGTTTACATTAGCTCCCAAAGAATACTTAAATATCGCATCACTATCAAACTACTGTATAGGGTGTCCTAAAAGGACCTATATATATCGGACTATGTTTTCCAGCACCACGTCGGTTGTGCCTTCATCAGTGGATGTTTGAGGACGTCTCCTTCTCAGTGCCGTGTGTGATGTGCTCGCCATGTTTCCTGTTAAAGTCTATCGCAATCTTGCGACAGCATCTCGATCCAGACGTGAGAATGATTTCAATACGTTCTTCTTTTGTCAAAGGCGCTCTTAAAGGCTATCGGGAGAAAAAATAATAATAATAGCCAGCTCACAGCGTTTTCTGAAAAGCATTATATTAAGTCATAAAAATGTACAGCCTAATGTTCATCTGATCAAATTTTTGACTAGCTGATTAATTTATACTTACAATCAGTATGGGTGCAACCTATGTTGTACATTAAATTATGAATTTATTTATCCATATATTTACCCATGTATTCAAATATGCTGTGTATTCAACAATATATATATATATATATATATATATATATATATATACAATACATTTCAATATGTTTCATTCATTTGTTTATTCACTAACCTGTTTACCCTTGGTTAGAGTCATAGTGGATCAGGAGACTATAGCAAACAAATGAGTTTGAGGCTGGAATACATCTTATATGGGTTGCAAGTCATTCAAAGGGAAACGCACACACACACACACACACACACACACACACACACACACACACACACACACACACACCTAGGGGCAATCTAGAGTAGCCAATTCAAATACTGGCATGTTTTTGGGAGCAAACTAACAGCAAACCCACACAGACTTAGGGAAAACATGCACAATTCCACAAAGACAGTAAACTGACCTCTTGACCAAACTGGAGACCCTGAAGCTGTGAGTCATGCACCAATCAACGTTAGGAAATAATGAGACAAGTGTGAGCACAACATACTTTGTTTCACCAGGTAGGTGGTACTGGCAGCTATATACAATGGATATAAAAAGTCTACACACCCCTGTTAAAATGTGAGATTTTTGTGATGGAAAAAAAAACCAAGTCATGTCAGAACTTTTTCCACCCTCAATGTGCAAATACAAAATTAAGTGGGAAAACAATCAGGAAAAAAAGCATGTAAAAACACAATACTCACAGTGAAGCATGGTGGTGGCAGCATCGTGCTTTAGGGCTGCTTTTCTTCAGACAGAACTGGGGCTTTTATCAAAGTGGAGGAAGTAATGAATAGCTATTAATACCAGTTGAATCTTGTGCAAAACCTTACCATAGAAGGCATAGAAGATAATAAGCTGAAGATGAAAAGGAATTTCACCTTTCAGCATAACAATGACTCAATGCATCCAAATCAACAAAGGAATGGATTAATCAAAAGAAGATCAATGTTATTGAAAGAACTACAGTAACCAGAGCCCAAACCTGAATCCAACAAAGAAATGCATAGGGTTACCTGAAGCGAGCTGTGCACAGGTGATTCCTTTATAATTTGATGGATTTAGAAAGCTTTTTGCAAGAAAGAGTGGGAAAATATTGCCAAGTCAAGGTGTGCCAGGCTAATAGAACAGACTGAGTACTGTAATAAAAGCAAAAGGTGCTTCAACAAAATATTAGTTTAGGGGTGTGCATACTTATGCAACTAGCTTATTGTTTTCCCCTTTTTCCCTAAAAGGTTTTCTGAGCATGATGCTGCCACCACCATGCTGCACTGTGAGTATGGTGTTCTTTTTAGTATGTTGTGATTTCATATTGAGGGTGGAAAAAGTTGTGACATCTTGGTTTATTTATTTTTAATCACAGAAACCTGGTATTTTAACAGGGACTCCTGTTATGTAGACTTTGTATTCATTGTAATTTTTTAAAAAAAAAGGTCTAGGAATCCAGCACTGTAGCTGTACTGGGTCTATAAATGTCACGGTTTTTCACTTTACATTTATTGTGGATAAAAAGGTGCAAAGAGGAACCTAAGAGAAGTGCAGTGTAATGTTCCTAGAAGAAGACTAAAGCTTGGGGCTCAAGTTCTTCTGATATGTTAGTCATAAGCACAACTCTTTTTTTTCTCTCTCCTTCTTTCTCAATTTCTCAATGCCTTCATTTATTCCAGTAGACAGAAAGCCCTTTCCAGGTCATCACTGTGTTGGTATCCAGGTTGCCAATGGCAACAGCCCCACTATCCCCCCAACCCACCCCACAGTTTCTTTTGTCCATACATCCAACTGGGAGAGAGAGGAAGAAAAGAAAGAGACAGATAGAGAAATAGTCAAGTGATGAAGAGCAGTAGAGTGTGTAGGCGGGGGAAAGAAAGGGAAAGATTAGTCACGCAAATGCCAGTGAGCACATGTGCACCCCCTATTGGTGGGGTGGGAAGTGTAGCCAGTAGGTGTATTGTGTCTCAGACAGATCTGTGAGCTCAGACTAGCTCCCACTGCAGGGGAATTCTCAGGTGGCGACAGACTCCTTCTGTGTCCCCTTCATTCCTCTGGTCTTCTGTAAGACTTTCTTTTATTCTGTTTCTCTCCCTCTCTCATTCCATGCCATGCTATTCAGCATTTTTTTTCTCCATAAACATCTATCCTCATTTATGAAATTCTTGCATGTATTTTTTATACAACAACTTGTACAATAGGAGCAAACTGTCCTTTTATACAAGCTGTACACTTCATCTACTTGTCTGCTACATTTATTGAAATTATTTTCTCTGCTCTCACCTCCCTACATCCAAAGTCTAAAGAATAGTGTCACGACAAGACTCCTTGGTTTATATTATAGCACATTTAAAGACAATTGTTGGCTAAAGTGCTGTACAATAACATCAGGTAGTTGCAAGCCACAAGGCATGACAATGAAATGCATTTTTAAAAAATGAATAAAACATCCATCCATCCATCTTCTACCGCTTACTCCTTTCTCAGGGTCACGGGGAACCTGGAGCCTATCCCAGGATGCATCGGGCACAAGGCGGGGTACACCCTGGACAGGGCGCCAGTCCATCGCAGGGCACAAACATATACACACATACACACACCCATTCATAATGAAAAGCATTAAAAGACAAAACTACAGATGAAAAGACAAATCTAAACAGAAGATTTAACTGCAGATTAAAAAAAAAAAGAAAGAAAAAAGATGCCTGGGAGACAAATAAAAGGAATACAACCAAAGAACCCTGGTGGAAAGAGTGTGGTTCTAGCATGTTAAGGGAACAGAATATCAAAAATATTGCCAATAAGTTGGATAATAGTTTCACTCTGGGTTCAAAAAGGGCAGCACTTTCATTCTAGAACTTTAAAAACTGGTTACCTCCATAAGCTAAAAGGATTTTATTCCAATTTCACTGAAAAGCACCAGCACACTGCTATCTGTAAGGGATGCTCCACAGTTACTGTAGGTGTGCATTACATGATTTTAATGGAAAACGTGGATGCAAATTAAAATTGTGTAATGCACACTTAGCATTGGATTATCCCGCTTATACCATGGTCACTTGCCAGCACTGACAAGTTAAAGCTGTCAGTCAGAACATTTACATGAACAGCAATAATTTGATATTAACCCGATTAAGGCAATACTCTGATTAGTGAATAAATGTAAATGTAAATGATTAAGAAACTAACATGTAAACAGCGATTATTGATAGTCTTAATCCGGCTAAAGTCATACTCGAAGTGAACACAAATCGAATTAAGACATGGAGAATTCCTATTTTAGTCGCATTATTGATGTGCATTGCAGAAATGTACACACCTTAATCACACTATTAACGTCATGTGGGAGTTTTCATGCAATTTGGTGACAGGACATATACACACACGGCAGTGCTCAACCGTTTTATGGCAAACAAGAGAGTACTTACCTACTACAGTATATAGTAGGAGAAATACATGTATCTCAGCTACCATATAGTAGGTAAGTCTGTGGTTTCGGATGCAGCCCACGGCTTCAAGCAGTCGTCTATTTGCACGTATAGCATGACAAATAATTAACTGTACTTGAACCTTTCGTAAAATTATAAATAAAAACACTCAAAACTGTATATGGTTCCATAACAAAGACCAACTGTATGTTAATACGTGAAATTCTGGCGGGCACGTCGTACGGCGTGGCGCGGTGACGTAATGACGTGTGCTATTAATTGTTCTATGTTCTATAACATGTAAAACCTGAACACAAAAGGAATCTTCTAAAAGCAACTCATGTAAACACCTTTATCACAATATTGTCTTATTCAGAATAAGGTCAATAATTAGATTATTGCTGTCCATGTAATCTGAGCTGTCCAAACTAGTTCTTAAGAAGTTAGCTACCTCGCCAACTATAAACAGTAAAAAAAAGTGTATATTTATAGCATCTAATTTGTTCTCTTGACTGATACTATCTAATCATGACTGATAAGCTAATGTCCACACACTGAAAAATGAGCATTTCCTCCTTTCTGCAATATGATGAATGTGATTCAGAGGTTAAACTAGCCAAAGCAGTATTGCTGATATAGCATGATAACATTATCTTTGTGCTACCCTTTTTGTTATGCTGTAGACGTGCCGGAGTCCCCAGTTGCTCTTTACAAATGCATATTGTACGCTTTCATAATACCTTACAATCTGTTCTGTCAGCCTATTAAGCTGGATGTGCACTCCTACTGCCTAATATATTCCTGGTCCCAGATCCTAAAACACCTCTACTGAGATTCCTCTCTCCCTCCGGACCTGCCCAAGGCAACAAGCATCCGTGCTTTTGCTATTCCTGTTCTTTGTCTTTGAGTTATTTTCACTTATGAATCACTTTTTTTGTACAGTGGATAGCTGGATATCCTAGAGACTTATACTTCCTAAAACTCATATTCACAATACATCTATATCTCGTTTATCTTCAATACATTTTGTAGGCCTATTGTTTGCTTTTTTTTTCCTGTATGACTGTATATTGTAATTATCAAAATCTCACTATCCAGTGTCACCAAGAGGGGGATGGGTTCCCTTATGTGTCTGGTTCCACTGAAAGTTTCTTCTTTATTCACTCTCAGGGAGCACGAACCATGCCCCTGCTAATCTATCAAGAGAACAAGCATGAGAAATGGTTTTGTATGTCTGTTTCCATCAAGTTTAACTCACAGAACCAAACTGCAATTCAAAGTTCAATGTCAAAATCAGGTAGTGTTCAAAATGCTTAATCAATATTCATCAAACACAACAAAGCCAAAATTGTCATCCAAAGAACCATCATAAATACAGGAAAAGGTCAAAATAAATAAACATCAGTCATAGAAATGACAAGGACTGGAAATTAAATAGACAAGGTAGTTGGTAAGACGCCACTAACAGTGTTTCTAAATCATGTGCTTATGCTGCAATCCACTACACTCAGAACTCAGAATGTCCCAGTGATTCAGCTTGGAAAAAAAACATGGATGCCCAGAGCAAGGTCATATTTATTTGTATGGTAAATCTCTGAATTTTTTAAACATATAAAGAAGATCTACATGAATGACGTCTGCACAAATAGTGAGAAGATACAATGTCCAATATAAGATCAACTGTCTTCTTCGTCTTTGCTTATAAAAGCTCTGTGTATAACATCGGTCAGAATAGTCCAATGACATTAGTAAACTTGTGCTGAAATAAAGAGTATTAGAAATTTAAAAGTGAACGTTTAAAAGTGCACTTTTCTGTGTTGGAGTTCTGATTACAATAGATTGCAGCATTATACAGTCCTAAAACTGGAAATTAATTAGTATTTTAGCACTTCAGTTTCCATCGTCCTGTAGTCAGTGGGTTGTTATCAAAGGATTTTTGGTTAAATGCCTGAAATAAAGCTCAAGATATTTTCATGTTTTATTCTACAACATAAAACACATCAGTACTACCTCACTGGTGATTTTATTAAGCATTTTTGTGTCTTAAATAAGGTGGTTGCTAACAAGTGGCTAAATGGGACTGAGGTCGTCAGGGACGTTAAACGTCGTCATGCCGAACAGGAAAACTAATCTACTACAGAAGGGCCTCGTTGAGTTTATACTCTTGCACATTATTCCAACTCAAACTTTCCAATTTTATTTTGATCCATTTATAGTATTTTCCAATTGTAAAGTTTTTGAAATAAAGATTGAAAGAGTTTTCTGAAGCTTAGTGGTTGTGACGCTGGAGTCATGCAACCGTGGTGTAGTTGGTTTATAGCCCAACTTTAGCTTTTTACTTCTGGCGATTGCATCAGAATTAGTAAAAGTTATGAAGATTATCTTGATGAACAAAACGTGTAAGAATAATAAACCTTTGTTGGTCACAGGTCTTATTTTCTGCAATAATCTAAAAACCAATAGGAAAATCCTATTGGATTTTTGTCAAGGGAACCAGGGAGATGTTAACTTCCGGATTGGCCTACAAAAATACTTTAGCACTCTATATATGCTAGACAAGATAGTTAACAGGAAATTGTGTGTGTGTTTTCAGAAGAAAGGGACATCTGCTGGCATAGAGGTGTAAATTCATTGTGTATATTCATATTTCTATGACCCAAAACAGGTACAGAATCCTAGCCCAGGGTTCTTTGGTCTTCTGGGAATATTAGCCATTTATAGATAAGATTGGATACCACATATTAAATCAACATATCAATCAAGTACAGAATATGAGGCTTGATCGGTAGTATGTATCTTCAATCCAGATGCAGCATGCAAAATACATTTAATGCTCTGGTTATTGATATTGCTTCATGTTATACAGAGTGTCTTGTATCTCATGTGATGTGGGAGTCAGTAGTGATGTCATCTTATTAGATTATAAGGGACACACTTATAAAAAAAGCCCACATTACAAATCCCAAAACCAAACATTTTCATTCAGTCACATATATTGTCAATGCTGTGTTTTCAACACACACACACACACACACACACACACACACACACACACACACACACACACACACACGTTAACAGAGGAAACTGCAATACAATGATAACAGCTCTGAATACAATAGTACCCAACAACACACTCATACCGACAAGCCCAGTTTAGCTCTGAGAGGTCACAGTCTCATACATCAGAATCAGAAAAGGGTTTAATTGCCAAGTACAGTTTTTAGCACATACAAGGAATTTGTTGTGGTGTTGTTGATACACGTCACACATTTACTAAATGGAATAATATCTACACAGTATGTATAAATTACAAAATAAGATAGGCATAAATAGACTAAATGAAGAAATGGAATAGTGCACTTCTACACACAACCCACCGGAAATGCCAGTAAATCATGAGGAGAGGAGAGGAGAGGAGAGGAGTGTTGAGGAGAAGAGCGGAGAGGAGACGAGAGGAGTGGAGAGGAGAGGAGAACAGTGTTGAGGAGAAGAGAGGAGAGGAGAAGAGAGGAGAGGAGAGGAGTGGAGAGGAGAGAAGAGGAGAAGAGAGGAGAGGAGTGGAGTGGAGAGGAGAGGAGGGGAGTGGAGAGGAGAGAAGAAGAGAAGAGAGGAAATGAGAGAAGAGGAGAGGAGTGGAGAGGAGAAGAGAGGAAATGAGAGAAGAGGAGAGGATGAGCATGATTTATTATTTATTTCCGTGTGTGTAGGGTTTAGTATTACAATAAGTAATATTCAGAAAAGTAACAAACATTCCCTACCATTTAAGCTGAAGCTGTCTATTTCTGTTGAAGCTGTCTATTTCCATGAACATGTAGTCAGTAAAAAGTTATAAACTCCTTTATCAAGATTCCCAGATTCTATTTGTAATTCTTACTCAAATGCTCACGACTAAAAGGCCAAGAATGTTTTTGTTTTTTTTACATGATTTAATTTTTTTTTAACAATAATTCTGTCAGTATATTCAGATAGTAAATGCTTAAATAGTCTAGCGTGTCAGTGCTTCATAATAGTCAAAGGTAAAGCTGTAATTTTTCCAACATGGAAAATTCTTACAGAACAAAGAAGACCATGTTATGTTTTATTCCTTACTTAACTAAGACAAAGATATGTTTAGAGCTTTAAAATACATCTCACCTTTGTGCAAACTCATTGTCCTTTTTTTAAACAGTAGACGGAACAAGACGGTTCAACGTAACACGTATGCAGTGGAGTGTGAAACCACGATATTGGGGTTTTTTTTAGAAAAGCACAGTGATCTGGCACAGACGTTCTATGTCTGGACATTTGGCTTCTAAAACTGACTGCAGAACTAAAATGTCACCATGCTTAAATAACAGAGATGTTGTAGGCTACATTTTGCCCCATGTCTGTCCTCCACCAGGGTCCTTAAAGGCCTCTCGACAGAAGAAAGGTCATAGCATTCAAAGAAAAAGGTCTCGCCACTGATTCTGGCATCATGCAAAGGTTAGAATGCAAAGTAACAAAACCTTCCTCTAGACATTATCTTTAAATGCTACAGTGCTTTTATGCTGGACCAGATATACCATAATTATAATATTATAACTTGAACAAAAATATTATTATTAAAACTAAGAAGAGCACAAAGCTGCTTAGTGGATATGGAAGAAGTTGTTTGCACTTAAGGCAAAGATGGACATGCTAGCTATTATAATGTATTTATACCAGAGATAATCTGATTGGTCAGAAGGTGTGGATTGATTTATTATTAATCTATAAGCACTATAAGTTTTCCAACACCAGAGGAATAAAATAAGAGGAATAAAATACTTTTAAATGTGCCATTATTGTAAAACTTTGTAGGGATAATGGCATCACGCCACCTTGTCATAGATTATTTTCCTATAACATGCTTATATTATGTTTCATTTATTGTTTTATTCCTATATATTCAGAAGGGTTGACTTTTGCATGCGAACATCTGACCCGATGTACATTTTTAACCGAGTGCAAAGGTTTGCATTCTCTAAGCACTAAATGACATGTGTTGGGTTTCACATTGTTCCTTCATTGATGCTTGTACTATACAGTATAGTGCATATGGAACATGCATCATGTGCAAAAATGTCTAAAAACTTAATAAAGTGCAAATCTAAAACATCCTGTGTTTACCACTAAGCAGGTTTACTTTTAATCCAGGAAGGCTTTGACCATCTGCATAGCTCCTCCATCCTGAGTGTGAGAAAGTGTTTAACTTTAGATGTTCAAAAGGAGGAAAATTCCTCAGAGCTACACCTAGATGTCTATAGTGGGTAATTACTGTTTATCCTGTATCCACACAGCAGCAGCAGCAGCAGGGAGACATGGAAAACAGAAAATATGGTAAATCGCTAGTGTCACTGCTAAATATCTATTAGTTCAGATCAAACAGAATTGTGTATAGTGCAGTAGTAGGGAAATATAAACAATGTTTTGATGCAGAGCTGGAAGCTGCTTTGTTATAGAATGTGTTCACAGGTTACACATTACGAAGAGCCGTACGATGCAGGACGTCTTTCTGGAGGTACAAATGTTGTTTGGTGTAAAAGTACCTCGCATGTTTTGGTGGTTCATGTGTGAGAGAAAGATTGTGTGAAAGTTTTTTTCTTTTTTTTCCCCTTTTTATTAATGTTTTAGGTGTGTTACTTCACATGTTCCACTATTGTTGCGCTCAGGTTATATGTATTGTGAAGTGTATTTGAGACCAACACTATGGCTGCATTTGCCTTACCAAAGAAATTTGATGTATATTTTCCTCCACAAAACAGAGAACTGTAGTCAGTGTTATAGATTTAACAAGCGAATATGTCTGTATGTTAAAGTTTGTGGATACCTGATAAATAACGCTCATATTGTACTTGAGAACATCTCATTCCAGATTTAGTCACCCTTTGCTGTTACAATAACCTCCACTCTTCTGGGAAGGCTGTCCATTAGATTTTGGAGTGTGTCTGTGGGGATTTGTACTCATTCAGCCAAAGAGCGTTAGTGAGATCAGGTAGTGATGTTGGGTGAGGAGGTCTGGAGTGCAGTCGACATTACATTTAAACTCTGAAAGTGTTCAGAGGGGTTGACGTCAGGGGTCGGTGCAGGACACTCAAGTTTTTCCAGACGAACCTTGGCAAACCATGTCTTCATGGAGCTCGCTTTGTGCACAGGAGCACTGTCATGCTGGAACAGGTTTGGGCCTCTTAGTTCCAATGAAGGGAAATTGTAATACTACAGCATACAAAGATATTCCATTGTGTGCTTCTAGCTTCGTTTGGGGAAGACTGTTTGGGGAAGAACCACATATGGGTGTGACGTCAGTGTCCATAAACATTTGGCCATGTAATGTATATACAGCATAACTCAATTAAAGATAAGAAGGACTTTGTTTAATGCTAATTCTAATGCTCTGTGCAGCCATGTTGATTTGATGTAATTTTCTGAGCGTGGAAGAGTTGAGGAGACCATCCTGAATCCTGAAGATGGAATTTCAAATTGAGGAAGGTTTTTCTATGGATTTTCCTAGATGGAGGTCAGGAATTATGAGTTATGGTTACAGCATAACACCCCCCCCCCCACCCC
>JAFFST010050779.1:96438-107333 GCA_022414735.1 Noturus placidus | reverse complement strand
GAGACAGTCAGAGAGAGAGAATCAGAGAGAGAGTCAGAGAGTCAAAGAGAGAGTGAGAGAGTCGGAGAGAGAGAGTCAGAGAGAGAGAGACAGTCAGAGAGAGAGAGTCAGAGAGAGAGAATCAGAGAGAGAGAGAGAGAGAGAGTCAGAGAGAGAGAGAGAGAGAGAGTCAGAGAGAGAGAGTCAGAGAGATAGCGAGAGAGTCGGAGAGAGAGAGTCAGAGAGAAAGTGAGAGAGTCAGAGAGAGAGTCAGAGAGTCAGAGAGAGAGAGTCAGAGAGATAGCGAGAGAGTCGGAGAGAGTCAGTCAGAGAGAGAGAGTCAGTCAGAGAGAGAGAGTCAGAGAGAGAATGAGAGAGTCAGTCAGAGAGAGAGAGAGAGTCAGTCAGAGAGAGAGTCAGAGAGAGAGAGACAGAGTGAAAAATGAATGAATTAATGAAAGTGGGCGAGAGATAGTGAGAAAGTAAGAAGGAGGAGCACTCACCTAGCACAGAACAGATGTTGCATATCTGGGAGAAGAGACAGCTCTGAGGGTTATATGTGCCACACGTGCTAAGAAAAATAATACCAGTCACATTACCATTTACTAAAATTCTAGAAGACTTGACTTGGCTTATATCAAATAAAAATCAGTATGCACACCTGATGTATGGGAACTCGACTGTCAGATTCACTGTCTCATTAGACACAGCTAAACCAAACCTGGCATGTAAAACACAAACCCACAGTCAGGTAGTGATAAAAACAGAATGCACTACATTCATAGCAATGAAAAAAAGAGAGAAGAAGAAAACAGATACATACACAGTCCACATGCCTAGAGTGCCAAACACTGCCAGGATAACAGGAAGTAGTGCCCATGTCCACATGATGGACCAATCAGATTGCCTGTTGACATGACATGTGACATGTGTAACAGCCTCTTATTTCATGTCATAGTTATCCTCTTGTTTATACTTCCTCATGACTGTGACAAATGCTCATGAATGTCTCACATCTAAAACAGTTCAATCATACGTCATGTGATTTGCCTGTAATGTAAACAACAAGAAAGCAAACAAGAAAACAAAAAAGCTCAACAAGACTCCTGCGGATCAGCAAACAGTATTGAACAGGTATGCTCCACCTCAGACATGGCCATGGGAGCTCAGCAGTTCTGCCCATGTGACTATCAAGGTTGTGTGTCAGTGATGTGTCGTTTGGGTACGAGTCGACTCTTTGAGTCAACTCTTAGGTGAACATTGTGAGCAATATATGCTTTCATTGATACGTACAGTGCTATTGTGACTGAAATGGATTTAAACAATATCTAATTTATTTGCTACAAAATAACGATTTTGAGTGAGAATCTTGAGACGTGTATTCGAATTTCATCTGTATGATCAGCAGGTAACATTTTTTCTGTATTTGTCAATGCAGTATAGAACACAATGCAAAGTAGAATGTTATATTGTTAACCAGAATGCTGAGTAAGATTTTATTGAACAATTAATGTGATAGATAGTCAAAGACTTTGGCCAGTTTTGGAAGGAAAACATCAAAGAGCCATTTGGAAGCCAAAAGAGTCTGCTCTTGTTGGCCTTGATTCATTAAATACAGCCAGAATTCCCACCATTTCAAATCCCAGGGGTTCCAGAGATCTGCTGTTGGGACCTTTTGAGGCAACGGCCCTTAAAACTCATCTGTTCATCTAAATCATTTGATTTTACTCTGCTGTTTTTAATGTGAATAAAACTTGTAGTAGGCAAGACGAAATTCATTGAGCGTTCTATTATGTTTATTTACTATGTTCTATGAATATTTTTAATAAGCAGAATTTTTTCATTGGCAGAGTCTTATTAGGGTGTGATCACGCCAACATGCTTGGTAGGAAAAGAAAAGGGGGCGGAGGAGACCTTTTTTGAGGGCAAAAAAGCATTAATTTTTAGGTGGCTGAAAAAAAGGGCCAAGGGGAAGGGAAAAAAGCCAGCTCCTGCCAAGCAGCTAGTGTCATCTTTCAGCCATTATACAGTCAAACAGCTAAAGGCTAAAGCACTTAGGGAATTAAAGAGCAAATAAGAAAATCTGTGGATCAGAAACAGGAATCTCAAGCCTTTTTTGACATGCAGGAGAAGTTTTGGTGAGAGGACTTTTTTTGTGACATTTTTTGTATTTTTTATTAGTTTAAGTTTGAGAACTTTTATTTTTATTTTTTTTTTAACTCCTGGAACATTGATAGAGGACTTAAGCAAAAATAGTAAATCTGTCTGTTTAGTGAAAACTTTTTGTCTTTATGTGCTGAATTTCTACCCTGGCTTTTGCTGTTTAATGTTTGAGCATTCAACTTTATTATGAGGAAAATATTTATCAAGTAATATTAAAATTAGTGTGATAAATACATCCTGCCTTTAGTCACTATAGGCTGCTTCTTTGTAAATATTACTCTAGAATTCAATTTGATTTATAACCACTGTGCAGTTTTCTTTTCATATTTTGCATGTCCTAATTTAGAAAACAGAGTACATCACACACATTATATGTAGCATGTTTGCCTGTAACTTCACAGATTATTAGATTGTATGTTACATCTTACTGGCCATAGAGTATGGGAGCCATCAACAAAAACAAAGTGCTTCCATCCCATACACAGAATGACCAAGAAATCAAGAGCTTATTGATTGTATTTACAAAAATAAATAAATAAAATGATAATGTTCCTACATGAAGTATCACCCATTCACGGAGTAAACAGTGCTTGAAAAATGTCACCATTGAACTAAACTGATTTTAAAAAAAAACAACAACAATGTTATTAGAGCCACAAATAAAATGCTATGCATCAGTTCTTCGGCAAATGTTTTTATTGTATAAATCTCTATTAGAGAAATTACCAGTGCTCTGTAAGGCTAGTAAATTATTTATTACCAGATTGCAGTATCAGTATTCACTATATTATAGCATTATACTGTAGTTCTATTTAGATCCCCAGGAATAATCTATACTCCATTTTTATCGAATACTGTATATTTTCATCAGATAAACCTATTCCACGTGTCATTTGATCACTGAAATCTTCTAGAACCTTAACCAGACCAGGCCTGAGACAACTTATCATGAGGGACAAAAACAGTAATATAGGTACAGTTAAGTTTGATAAAGCATCATTATCATTATTATTATTATTATGGAAATATATATTGCAGATTGAATGGAAAATTCTATGGCAACTTCAAAATCAATCGTGTCCCACTCATTCTGAATTACACCCATCTTGCATAATTACTTATTTTCCTGATGCTTCTAAATGGCTGAATAGCAAACCCCTGCAGATTGAATGGCTGACATGAAAGTACAGCAAAACTAACCTAAGGAAAGGGTTTTTTTTTTTTTATTAAAAAAATTGTGTAAGTACTCACGTGGCCCTGTTTTGAGTATCTGAATGTGTCCTTGTGTTGGAGTTCTTCCTCGCTTGTTCCAAGGCTCATTTATCCATAAATTCATTATAGCTCAGTGTTTTATCAGGAGGGAAGGCTGCACTTTGCCCTCGCTGACAGTTTTATTACCCAAGTGATATGAATAATAACTGCATTACACCAGAGACCAAATACAGCACATTTGCAGGTGTCTAAATGATGATGGTTTCCAATTTGGTGGACACGTCATTTTGGGTGTGTCTCTAACAATACAGACTAGCCTCAGTGTTTGGTAATGTGTGGAAATAAAAATAGAAATTAGGCACGGAGAGATGAACTGATGAACTTCTTCATGGCATGATATTATTCTTGAACACTTTAGCATGCGAACCCAATGGCAACTCTTCCTTGTTCCAACAGAAATTGCTGTACATTATTAATAAAACTAATACAACAATAACCACTGAATGACACACATTAAAGAGTGGTTGCCTCTAGATTTTCTTTTTCACTGATTAACATCAGTTCACATGAGACAAGCTAGATATAGATCCATAAAAGGAGTCAGTACCCATTTAAGGAGCCAGTTACAAAATGACTGGAAACATGGTTAAAGAGGATTTCAGTTTGTATTAATACAGTAGGCTATTATTGGCTCTTTAAGCTGCACTTTGAGCAAGTGTCACTGATTTATTGCACATTTCCACAGCTAGTCAATCCACCTACTGGTATGTTGTGGGAGGTGGGAGGAAACCAGAGAACCTGGATGAAACCCATACGGACATAACCGAGGATCTGATAGGCGGCAAGGTTACCTGCTGAACTACTGTGCCGTAGACTGCAGTAACAACTAATTTTTATAGTTTTTCATGAGCATGCATTTCTAAAAGTGCTAGTGAAAACTCAAGCCTTTAGTGAAAGTGTCATACAGTATATCCCAACAGCCCTGGAATCAGGAGGGATCTGCAGTGGGCCCCTAACATCCACTGACATGGGATAAATGACCTTAATCAAAATATGCTGCTTAGAAACATACACAATGGGATACACATATACCACATGAGCTATTTAAGTTGCTTCCTGGTTGGTTTCTAATAGTTTGTAAGGTTGGTTAATGGTATTTGCCATTTTCTACATGGGTAAATATCATTCTATTGGAATTCAAAGGGGTCATAACAGAAAATGTTCTCATAAAAGTGATGATCCTGGTAATATATCTGGGTTTATTGGTCATTTATATCATATTGATGTTAATGTAACAGATGCTCCACATAAATTGGTTTTAAAAATGTGTGTAATTGTTGATATATAAAACTATAAAGGCTGGTGAGAAAACAATGGTTTATAGCTGATATAACACAAGCAATAATAGGAATTAACTTGTTTAATTTATGTTTCACAACTTTAAATGTAACTATAAAAGGGCGGAGTTCCTTTAAAAATAAATTGTACATTTATAAATAAATAAATAAATAAGTTTAATAAACAATTGTTGGCGAATTGTTGTGGAAAAAATTGGTTGACAGGTCAAAGGAAATGGCGCTTCATATCACACCACACCATTGTGGATTAATTTCCTATAACAGCATGCCTAGTTGTCTTTTATCCATACCTAATGGATGTAACAGACTTGAGTGACTTTGGCATCTGCAATGCTCCTGTACTATACACCAATCAGCCATAACATAAAAACCACTAACAGGTGAAATGAATAATTATCTTATTACAGTGGCACCTGTCAAGGGGTGGGATATATTAAATAGCAAGTGAAAAGTCAGATCTCAAAGTTGGTGTGTTGGAAGCAGGAAAATGGGTAAGGGTAAGGATCAGAGCGACTTTGACAAGGGCCAAATTGTGATGGCCATACGACTGGGTCAGTACATCTCCAAAACAACAGTTCTTGTGGGTGTTCTTGGTATGCAGTTGTTAGTACCTACCAAAAAAAAGTAGTACAAGGAAGGACAATCAGTGAACCGGTGAAAGTGTCATCGGCATGCAAGGCTCACCAATGTGTGTGAGGAGCAAAGGTTAGCTCATCTTGTCCAATCCCACAGGAGAGCTACTGTAGCACAAATTGCTGAAAAAGTTAAATCTGGCTATGATAGAAACGTGATGACACACAGTGCATCGCAGCTTGCTGTGTATGTGGCTGCATAGCCGCCGACTGGTCAGAGTGCCCATGCTGACCCATGTCCAACACCAAAAGCGCCATGCACCATGGAGCAATGGACTAAGGTGGCCTGGTCTGAGGAATCACGTTTTCTTTTATATCATACAGTTGGGTGTGTGTGCATCACGTACCTGGGGGAAGAGATGGCACCAGGATGCACTATGGGAGGGATGCAAGCTAGCAGAGGCAGTGCTGGGAAACCTTGGGTCCTGGTCTATTTCAGCAGAATAAAGCACCCTGACAACTACAAAAATTGTTCCGGAATGGTTTGAGGTACATGACAAAGAGTTCACAGTGTTGACTTGGCCTCCAAATTCCCTCAAGCCGATCGAGCATCTATGGGATGTGATGGACAAACAAATCCGGTCCATGGAGTCCCCACCATGTGACTTACAGTACAGGACTTAAAGTATCTGCTGCTGCAGTCTTGGTGCCAGATACCACAGCACACCTTCAGAGGTCTTGTGGAGTCCATGCCTCAACGGGTCAGAGCTGTTTTGGTGGCACCTACACAGGTGGTTTTAATGTTATGGCTGATTGGTGTATGGTATTGTAAAGGAAAAGCATTAGCCATTCATGGTGATCTATACTACATTACACGTCATGTGAATAAGACCTGTATAAACTAGGCAGCTCAGATTAGACAAAGGAGAATGGTGAGGATCATGCAAGAAAATAAACTGGGCAAATCACACCCAAATTCAACACTTATGTGCAGAATGTCCCCTAAGAATGCTTTACTCATCAGACTTTGTATTCAATGCACTACAACAGCTGATGACCATGTTGGGTGCTGATCCTGTCTATGTAGAATAAGAAAGGTTTGTCCACAGTGGGCACAGCGCATCAAAACAGGACTGCTGAGAAATCAGAAATGTTCCAAGAGTCTTTATGCATCACGCTGTTGAAAGGATCAGAATTTGCCTATGGTAAGAGGAATGTCATATTACTGAACATGATTGGAATGCCATAAACACCATTGATGACCAAGAAGAAAACACTTGGGTATGTGCTGTTATAGGAAAATAATCTATGGCACGGAAGTGTAATGAAGCCCGAGACAACGCAGAGTTACTGTTATTGGAAAATAATCAACTTACATTGATTCTTTTCCTAGAACACCTCATGAAGCATTTTATTCATATTATACCACAGCCATTTGCCACCAATTTCAACATGCCACATCATACTTTATCAAGTTTTACTTACGTTCCATGTTGTGGAACATCTGGTCTGTACAACAAGTTAGTTCCTGTTAGCGCTAATGTTATAGCAGATTTAAGCATTCCTACCCTCAAAAAACAAACAAACAAACAAAAAAACCCTGCTTGTCATGTTACAGAGAATCCAATAAGCTCCAATGTGACTCGCCCATAAATGTAAAAGAAATGTTTACAGAACGCTTTAACATGTCAACAATTATACATTTTCTTTACTAAACAAAACATTTTGTAATCATTTGATTAATAGCTTTAGATTACATAGTAATCAAGTCCTAGTGAATTAATTAGCTGTTACTGTAGAAATGATAATAGTTTAGAAGGAGCACATTAATATAAACCTGAAACTTGTCCTAGAGGTGAAGCAAATGTTAATAGAGAAACATGCAACAGATGCAGCAGTGATTATTTTCTAATCATTTGGCTGTAAAATACATACTAAATCTGATTAATTTTGTTGTATCTGACATCAATCGTCAAACTGTGCTGAGCTCTATACATAACCACAGATAAAGGTGATATATAAAATATTTTTGAAATCTACATTTTAGGCTCATTTTTTAAATGTCCTAGTTGAAAAGATGGCAGATGACGGTGGGTTTGACAATACTGTTCCTTCACCATGGCCCCGATGATATTTGCCTTTCTGTGAGGTTCTGGCCACTGATTAACTAAGCTTCTTATTACTGAAGTCTAAATAAATAAATAAATAAATAAATAAAGTCACCACGCAGTCCCAGTCCACACCTTTACTAATTAAATATTAGTGATAAACTTCACCTACACATGATGTGAAAGAAATTTATTTATTTATTCTTCTGAATGCAACAAAATAAATACTGGGTGCCATAAATGACTTTGTTTCAGGAACATGTTGTAAAGCAGCACCATAATGACATTGTTTTGCAGCTTTGTTGGCAGGTTTATAAGGACGTGTGCACGACTCAGAGGTCCAGTTCAATCTTCACGTCCATCTTGCTCTTATAGTCCACAAGAACAGGTTTAACCTCTTCAGAGAGAAACCTGGCAACCTGTGAGACAGGGGGAGATGAGAAACTAGTGTGAGCTGGAAAGGCCTTAGAAATTAACTGTGATCTCATATACTGGTACTGTTTCTATGACCAAACAAGTAATGCTGTTCCAAATACCCCTCATGCACTTGGTCACCCCTCTTGATCAGGCAGCATATAGGACATTAATGGTGGAGATTTAAAAAAAAAAAAAAAAAAAAAAAAAAAAAAAAAAAGTGCATAGCATCGATTGATCAAATGCAGTCATCAGACAAGGCAAAAATCTTCAGAAGTGTAGTGAATGCCTGCTAACATTTATTTCTCTTTCTAAAAGCCTTTTTTCTGTTATGAAGCAATTTATTGGTTTAGATTCATTTTTTTTACTTACACACACACACACACACACACACACAATGATGCATTCTAATCATTATTTTGCTCAACTTTACTCATCTTATCAGTGACCCAAATACTCTGCCGTCTTCTAGTCAGACAGCATCCTGAATAGCCTCTTATGCATTTTGGATGTACTGTTGGATTCAGATCTGCTGATTGGAAAATCCACTGAAAGACATTGATGCATCCAGTGATGATGAACATGGTGCATTATCATGCTGGAAGTAGCCATTAGAAGGTGGATAAACTGGTGCCGTGAAGGACGTACATGGCCAGCAACAATACACGAATAGGCTGTGACATTCAAACCATAACTGATTGGTATTAACAGGCCCAAAGTGTGCCAAGAAAACATTTCCCACACCATAACACCACCTCCACAAGTCTGAACCTTTTACACAAGGCAGGTTGGGTCCATGGATTCATGCTATTGGTGCAACGTTCTGACCCTACCATTTGTGTGCCTCAAAGGAAATCAAGAAGTTCGCACGTGTCAAGTAGGTGTGCGCATGTTCCTAATAAAGTGTTTGGGGAGTGATTTTACAACAGATTAAACTACTGTCACTGGCTGTGATTGGGTGTTGGAGCTCCAATTAAAACAAATTTACTGTGTGACAGTGAAACAATCTTATAAAGTATAACACAAAAGTGAGTACACCCCTCACATTGACAACACTGAAGAAATGACACTTTGCTACAATGTAAAGTAGTGAGTGTACAGCTTGTGTAACAGTGTAAATTTGCTGTCCTCTCAAAATAACTCTACACACAGCCATTAATGTCTAAACCGCTGGCAACAAAAGTGAGTACACCCCCAAGTGAAAATGTCCTAATTAGGCCCAAAGTGTCAATATTTTGTGTGGCCACCATTATTTTCCAGCACTGCCTTAACCCTCTTGGGCATGGAGTTCACCAGAGCTTCACAGGTTGCCACTCGAGTCCTCTTCCACTCCTCCATGACGACATCACGGAGCTGGTGGATGTTAGAGACCTTGTGCTCCTCCACCTTCCTTTTGAGGATGTCCCACAGATGCTCAATAGGGTTTAGGTCTGGAGACATGCTTGGCGCCAGTCCATCATCTTCACCCGCAGCTTCTTTAGCAATGCAGTGGTCATCTTGGAGGTATGTTTGGGGTCGTTATCATGCTGGAATACTGGACACTGTTCATGCTCTGCTTCAGTATGTCACAGTACATGTTGTGCATCATTTTACTATTTGTGCTGATCACTAACCAGCACCTTAAAACTAACTAAACAGGACATGAAGAAAAGGGTGTTTATATTATATAAAGAGAGTAGATGAACCTGTTGTGGGGCTCGGCCAATGAAGGTTTTAGGGTCCAGTATGGCATCTAACTGGTTAAGTATAGGAGCGAAGTAAGAGTCAGCCTGCACTCGAGCCAAGAAGTCATTATCTCCACCTTCCTGCTTCACCACAGCCGCCGCCTGCTGAGACAACACACGGATCTTCTCATGGCAATCCTGTTCCCATGGGTAGACAGAGGTGTACAAAAAAAAGCATGTGGTTTACATCAATAACATAATGATATACACAATGCACTGAACACTAGAGCTAAGCAATCATAGAGATAATAAATCTGCATAATTTAATATTGAGCAATGAACAAAAAGCATTTATAGTAAGTCTATAAAGAGGATCGTACCTGCCTGTTCCCCCCTGCCTTCACCATGCCCATGATGATGTTCTCAGTAGCCATAAAGGGCAGCTCTTGACGGATGTGCCTCTCGATCACCTGCAGAGGATAGCAGAAACGTTCGATTATCAAAAAAGCAGATGGCGAGGAAAAACCCCGGCCTAAAAAACAAGAGTATGGAAAGGTTTAATGCATTTAGGTTCTTCTGAATGAATTATAATCAAGAATAAACTGCATACACACCTTAGGATAGACCACCAGGCCCTCAGTGACATTCTGTAGGGTGCTGAGGATGATATCAGCTGTGAGGAAGGCCTCAGGCAGAGAGATTCTCCTAAACACACACATACACACACATTGTACTAAGCAATTTTACAAAGATTTGCTGTAGCTAGAACTAAATAAACAATATAAACTCTTATAGTTAAGAGAGTTTAGAGGCAAAAGTATTGTTTGAGAATTGAAACAAAATAATGAACTAAAACAAAAAATAAATAAAATCACCTCAAAAGACTTGGACTTTTAAAATAAAGTGCTGCCTTTGTTATGTTTTCTATTTGGATTCTTTCTCAAACGGTTTCCTCTGATATCACGATGCTTGCTTGCAGAATTTTCATTCACACTGTTGGAGTTTCCAGTTACAATCCAGACATTATGAAGTAGGTGCTTTTAACAGAGATTAGCCAGGATTAGACACTAGGTTCTTAAGTATGGTCTGGTACGTTCTGGCTCATGGAGTAGAAGAGTTAACGGACAGACATGTTATATGTTTAGCATGACGGGTGAAAGTAACAAAAATGAAATTACTCAAATTAAAATTGGATTAATAATTGCCTGTGAAGTAAAGATTGAGTTGATCGAAATGCAAGTCAATTAAAAAGTCAAGTGATTTGATGAAACATGAGCCATGTTCATCACTGCTCACTAAATAGCAGGGGGCAATTCCTAATAAATGAAAAAGCAGAGAACAAAGTAAAGGACTATTTATTTTGTAGACCAAATCCCATTTTGTGCATCTGAGGTAAGATTGACAGGGGGGTTGGGGGGGGGGGGG